>MJUU01057156.1:493279-530955 GCA_002080025.1 Modiolus philippinarum | reverse complement strand
ACGGAAAGTGTTTCCAGCCCACGGACTACAGATTAAGACAAAACTTAAAGATAGGCAAATACATTTATAATAAACAAAAAGAGCTATTAGGCGGAAATTCTAATGTTCCTATGTCTTCTCCTCGGCAGATTTAGGCACCTTCATCCTTTATTTCTTATTCAGGGTAGGTAAAGGATAGTCCGAAAGGGTATAAATCCTTTCCTGAATCTGTTTATACTTTTGTTTGTTTGTTTTTATGCCCCGCCCACGAATGTGGAAGGGGCATATAGTGTTACCCTTGTCCGTCCTTCCGTCCGTTCGAAGTTTTGCGTTTAAGTCCATTTCTCAGAAACTGTAAGGTATAGAACAATTATAGTAGACCAGTAGGTAGATCTTGGATAGTACTACATAGTTCACTAGGCAGTTTGATACTTGACCTATATTTCATGGTTGAGTGACCCTGGTTAATTTTGTTTTTAAAGTCCATTTCTCAACAACTGCATGTTATAAGACAATGATGTTTCATCAAATTAATTGCCTTGATGAGTTATACCGAAATCATTGACAATTAGGTGGCTTTGACCTACATTTTACGCTTCAGTGGCTTTGGTTAAGTTTTGCGTTAAAGTCCATTTCTCAACAACTACACATTATAGGACAATGATGTTTCATCAAATTAATTGCCTTGATGAGTACTACCCAAGTCATTGAGAATTAGGTGGCTTTGACCTACATTTTACGCGTCAGTGACTTTGGTTTAGTTTTGCATTAAAGTCCATTTCTCAACAACTACACATTTATAGGACAATGATATTTTATCAAATTAATTGCCTTGATGAATACTACCCAAATCATTGACAATTAGGTGGCTTTGACCCACATTTTACGCTTCAGTGACTTTGGTTAAGTTTTGTGTTTAAGTCTATTTGTATTGTAGCATTACAATATTTCACTGTAAAATTCAGCTTAAAGAGATCTGCCCATTTCACCAACAACTGGGTGACCATGACCTACATTTTATGGTTGAATGACTTTGGTTAAATTTTTCATTTCATCACAATTCAGTGACAGGGAACTAATTTTATGAATGATTGACTTGAGTTAATTTAAATTTAATGGCGGGGCGTCCGTGTCTTACAGACACATTCTCTAGTTTTTTGTTCATTACAGCAAAGGAGACTTTCCATTACAGCAAGGAGACTTTCCATCTAGCATGAGTTCTCCAGAGAGCAAGTTTAGTGGCTTTGGACCTTTCCGGTTTCCCAAGTTCAAAATTAAGGATTTTCACATTCACAATTCTTTGCTGTTGCTTACTAAACCGATGGAAGGACTGAATAGAACATATTCTTCGCTGTTGCTTACTAAGCCAATTGAAGGACTCCACAGAACACATTCTTCGCTGTTGCTTACAAAACCAATGGAAGGAATCAATAGAACATATTCTTCGCTGTCGCTTTCTAAACCAATGGAATGGAAGGAATCAATAGAACATGTTCTTCGCTGTCGCTTTCTAAACCAATGGAATGGAAGGACTCCATATAACATATTCTTCGCTGTTGCTTACCAAACCTATGGAAGGACTCAATCGAACATATTCTTCGCTGTTGCTTATTAAACCAATTGAAGGACTCTATTGGACATATTCTTCGCTGTTGCTTACCAAACCAATAAAAGGACTCAATAGAACATATTCTTCGCTGTTGCTTACTGAAACAATTGAAGGACTCAATAGAACATATTCTTCGCTGTTGCTTACTAAACCAATGGAAGGATTCAATAGAACATATTCTTCGCTGTTGCTTACTTAACCAATTGAAGGATTCTATTGGACATATTCTTCGCTGTTGCTTGCTAAACCAATTGAAGGACTTCATAGAACATGTTCTTCGGTGTTGCTTACTAAACCAATGGAAGGAATCAACAGAACATATTCTTCGCTGTTTCTTACAAAACCAATGGAAGGACTCAATAGAACATGTTCTTCGCTTTTGCTTACTAAACCAATGGAAGGACTCAATAGAACATATTCTTCGCTGTTGCTTACTAAACTAATTTTTTTAAATCTTTAAAGCTTTTATTCAACAAAACTGTTAACATTACCTCTACAAACTACAGTTTTCGTTTGAAGAGAACCCTTTATATTAATTATCTGAATGCCAGGGTAACATCAGATAAAACATTTAAAATAAGTCGTGTTAGTTTTACATAAATAGTACAATACAAAACTCGATTCTATAATTCATTAACAACATAATACACTTTTGGACTTTCTATTACTATTTCCCATTTTTAAACATATACCCCTATTAATATTTTCAAATTCCATTTAAAATTTATGAAATTGTTCTCTTACTATGAAAAAATAAAAGTACACTTGACACATGACATAACTGACCGAATAAATGTTTGACATATATATAGGTCATAGCACCTGTTGACCACTACGTCATGTTCAAAACATGCTTAAATTGATAGCACACGTGTTTATTCTTCGGTGTTGCTTACTAAACCAATGGAAGGAATCAACAGAACATATTCTTCGCTGTTGCTTACTAAACCAATGAAATGGAAGGACTCAATAGGACATATTCTTCGCTGTTGCTTACTGAACCAATTGAAGGACTCAATAGAACATATTCTTCGCTGTTGCCTACTAAACCAATGGAAGGATTCAATAGAACATATTCTTCGCTGTTGCTTACTTAACCAATTGTAGGACTCTATTGGACATATTCTTCGCTGTTGCTTGCTAAACCAATTGAAGGGCTTCATAGAACATGTTCTTCGGTGTTGCTTACTAAACCAATGGAAGGATTCTTCGCTGTTGCTTACAAAACCAATGGAAGGACTCAATAGAACATGTTCTTCACTTTTGCTTACTAAACCAATGGAAGGACTCAATAGAACATATTCTTCGCTGTTGCTTACTAAACCAATGGAAGGACTCAATAGAACATATTCTTTGCTGTTTCTTACTAATCCAATGAAAGGACTCAATCATGGTCAGCCATTTTGGTTTAAGTCTGAATGTAATCTTAGACTTTCGTCCGTCCAGCATTCTAGGTAAAGCAAAATATTTCTTGGCTGCTCCTGGTTTTTCTCATAATGACAAGGGTGATAAGTTGGATAAACTCCAGTCTTCTTAAGGTTCAACTCAGCTTCTTTTGATGGCTACATTGGCTAACTATTCAATGTCTAAAAGGCAGCAGGTGTTGAAAACTGCTTGATCTGAACCTCTTAAGGAGTCTTTCTTGTATTTACCGTTTGTTCATTTCGGTTTTCCCATCACAAAAGCTTCAGGATGAAATTAGTCAAGGTATCCAGAATGTAAAGGTAAACGTTTTTCTGGTGTACAGCGGAATGTCACCATTTCGACAGCTTCTTAGCCCTCTGGTAGGGTTCTAATTCTTTTGCCCAGGAAATGCGTTTTGGTGGTTCTGGTGGTTCTTGAAGACATCTTCAGGTAAAAAGGCCAGACTGGACAGTATGTTTAGTTTGGTAAATGCTGGTCTTTCCCGTCTGTTTGCTTCGCTTCCCTTCAAGTTAGAAAAAAATTGCACCTCTTCCTCATATTCAAGTGGAAAGTAGATTAGCCCATTTTTTCTAGATTAATGAAAGTTGATCGCGGCAAGTTCCTGGTAGCTGGTAGAAATTATCCTTTCAAAGAGGAACTACAAACTCATCTTCAGAAAAGTGCTATAGAAGATGAGAAACTTTTTCCTTCTCCGAGGTTTTCTTGTTACGAAAAAGAATGAGAAATTGAGGCAAGTGTTCGATCTACTGGAGGAACAGATACCTTGTTGTTCCCCATTTTAAGATGGAAAACAATAGGTATTAGTCTAGGGATGTGGACATTCTCACTGGATCTTACAGATGCTTATTTGTACATCCCCCTCAAGTTTCTAAGGCTCATTTGTGAATAGAAAATTTATGTCTTCCAGGCCATGCGTTTTGGCCTTTCGATAGCCCCTTGGTGCTTACCCGGGTCTTTCAGGAAGTGGTTCCCCACCTTGGCAACCAGTAGATTCTTATCATTCTTTCCTAGACGACTCTTCAGAAAACAGTTCTTTTTGTAATACAGATGTATACTCTTATAATGGTTTACTAGTTCTTATAGTTGAATTCCTTATCTTTGAAAGAAGTCCGAAATACTCCCCAGCCGGGATTTCATCCTTTTGAGGATCGTTACATGACCGGTTTGGGCTTGGTCTTTCCTCCAGCAGAGAAAGATTAGGTTATTCCTCATCGGGTCAACAGTTTAATCCAAGGCTCCCCGCTTGACAATTTCTCTAATTGATTGGGTTTTTGATCTATTTAATTGATGAGGTACCTTTAGATTGTTTGCATATTCAGCCCATAGAGTGGTATCTGAAGGAGTTTTGACATCTAATTACTCAACTTTAAGATGCCCCAATTCCAGTTTTCCCATACATTTCCCTCGTCTTCATTGGTGATCTGATAGGTGGAATCATTTGAAAGGTCATCTGCTAGCACTACTCGCTCCTTCTATAACACTGTTCACGGATGCATTTTTGAAGGTTTGCATATTTTCTAGAGGGAAAAACAGTTTCAGGTCATTGAGACACCTCACATCTATCAATGTCCTGGAGATGACAGCAGTTCTTGCGTTAATTTCAAGAATACATTCAGGGTCAAAGTCCCTTGAAAGCATCAGGCTCACCCCTTCTCTCTTTATTTCCTGTCGACAGAGATTCTGGTTCTCTGTTACAGTCTTCAAACAGTTGTATAAGTAAGACACAAAACAAAACATTGTAGCAGATACCCTCAGATGTGTTTCAGTGAACACGGAATCGGATTAGCATCCACCAGTTTTCGAAGCAGAAGCTCTGACATTGGATTGTCCTTAGATAGACTTGTTTGATCTGAAAGCTTGTAAATGCAATGACTATATCTTTGGCGGGAAACAACGGCAGTAGAGTACCGAAGGAACAAAGGAGTGAAATTTACAAAAAACGAAATCCAAAGACACGGCCAAAATGAGAATGTTCTGTTACACCTTCCCGCGTTTCGTCTCATCTCATATTCTTCCCAAATACGTCCAGATGCTTGAATTCTTATAACCCAATTTTTACCAAGATAATCTTGTTTTCCGGATCTTTCATGAGATTCACCAGAAAAGAGGGGTTTCCTGAACAAGTCACCAATCGCATCTCAAAACCTTTCGGACAGTCTACAGTACTTTTCTATGATTCCGAGTGGTCCATCTCCTCTTCATATTGTGTGTCAAAACAGATTGATCCACTTAGTACAGATTGATCCACTTAGTATCTCTGTACAGATTTCTTTTTGTTCTGTTTAAAGAGAAAAGTTTTCCCCTCTACTATTAAGGGTTATAGATCAGCTATTACGCGGACTATTTATCTTTCAATGGGACTCAGAGTTTGGACAAGATGAGTTTCTGACAAAGTTGTTAATTATTTTCCATTAAACGCCAAAGACAGAGACGTCAAGTACCGGCTTTAGATTTGGGTTAAGTTATGAGATCTTTATTGACAGCATTTTCATGAAGTTTTTGTCATATAATTGTTTGTTTTCTAGTCTTGCCTTGGCCACAGGCCGCAGAAGGAGATAACTACATGCTCTTTCCGTTTCTGATGCCTGTTTGCATTTTTCGGCAGATAAGTCTTCTGTCACTCTCAGCCGATTGTGTCACCTGGTATATTTCACCATATCTGTAGTATCACATTCTGTATATCACCTCTTGGTATTTGTAAGGTCACCAGATGTATGCATGTCATCATGCAGTTTGTATGATAACATAACGTTAGCTAGCATGGGACTTCGCGGTTCTGTTGTTTCCAGAGGCCTATTTTGAATTACGCGGCAGCAAAAACGAATGGGAAGTTATATATAATCATGTCAGTTGACTCTAAGAAAAAAATGTGCTGTTTTTATTATTAGAAGCATACAAATAAAAAATTCCATGGGCTAGCCATGTAATTAAAGTGCTGGTACTACTACTGACAGATGTAACATTTCTCTATACCAGTATACATTGTCTGATGGTCTGAAATTTAACAGCGGATGCAGATTAACATCTAATCTATCTTTATTAGCCATAATTGATGACAGTTGAACAATTTTATAGCTGTCTATTGGAAAAAAAATATCAAAATTTACATCATTAAAAGATGGATGAGCAGAAGCTTTTAAGGTAATTTAGACTCGAGCAAAACTAAATCAAATGGTTATAAATGAGAAATAGTAGTAACATCACCACAGTGTACCAGCAGATATTACGGGGGAAAGTGTATATGCTTAGGGCATGGTTGTCTGGAGAAAAGGTAAGTTTGCACATTATTCAAACACAATAATGTAATAATGCTATATACCACGGAACCTAGCAATGAAAAGGCTACACGATGGTCAACAGAAGAAAGATCCACACACTATAGTTTTTTCGACATAATTAAAAATTTTCACGTGAAAAACGATATTTTCTAAAATTTTACCTTTCCAACATGTATATGAATGGTTTTTGAGTGACAAAGTCTTGGTGAAATTGCATTTTTAATTGTTTATGAACAGGTAAAACCATTCATATACATGTTGGAAAGGTGAAATTTCAGAAAATATCGTTTTTCAACTGAAAGTTTGAAATTATGTCGAAGTGTTTGAAGAAACTATAGTGTGTGGATCTGTATTCTGTTGACCATCGTGTAGCCTATTCATTGCTGGGTTCCGTGGTATATAGCATAATTACATTATTGAATAATGTGCAAACTTACCTTTTCTCCAGACAACCATACAAAAATTGTCAAAAACTCCCCCCCTAAGCATATATGCTTCCCCCGCAATATCTGCTGATACGCTGTGATCACTACCGGGTAAATATGTGGTGTTACTAATTAATCTGCCTTTTTTACTCCAGAAAAGCAGCATTTTTGGAATGTTTTAAATAATACGTATGGTCACAAATTGCCATCTATTAGTCAAGATCTATGAGGCATATACCCGAAAAATTCTTAGTGTTTTGACTATTTCGGGTGTTGACGATAATGTTTTTACAGCTTTGAGTGTCATCACTGTCGTTTACCTTGACCCGGCTCAAAACTTGCGTTTGAAGGTCATTGACACGCGTAATGTGTAATTTTACTATTATGTTTTTGCGTGATTTCTAGTATCACCGTATTTATTGTAGAAGTTTTTTAAGTCACCCAAACGAAGTTTGGTGACTTATTGTGTTTACTCTGTTTCTTGTTAAGTCACCCAAACGAAGTTTGGTGACTTGTTGTGTTTACTCTGTTTCTTATTAATTAAGTCACCCAAACGAAGTTTGGTGACTTATTGTTTTTACTCTGTTTCTTATTAAGTACCCAAACGAAGTTTGTTGACTTGTTGTGTTTACTCTGTTTCTTATTATCTTTCATTATTATTATTCTCCAATGAATTTTCTGAACTTCGTCCAAACAATTTCTCAGAACTGGGTGGCACTTGGCAATATTGTAGATACCAACCCCAAGATGTGCAAAAAGGTCTTTGAATTTCAAAAATGACTACCGTCATTGGTCACTTTGAACACCAAACCTTGTGATCGGATTATCTCGAAAACCGTAAAAGATAGTTGAAAATATGTAAGCACAAAAATGTTTATTAGGTCATGACGGACTTTCTTACATTTGAATCGTTCATGAGTTATGTCCCTTGAAAATTTCGTCATATCTTTAAACCTGTTTTTTCTCGAAAACGGTAAGAGATAGAAACCTGGAACCTTTTCCATTCAACTTAGGTGATATGTGTTTCATATAAAAATGCCAAGGTCAAAGGTCATTGGTGACTTTGAACTTTGACCCTAGACCTTGTCGATGGATTAACCCATTAACTGTAATAGATAGCTGATAAAATGTAATTGCAAAAATGTGTGTCTTGTCAAGATCTACATTTGTTACATTGAGTCCAAAATTATTGGACGAACTGTTTTCGGCCTATGGACTAAAAATCGATTTTGAGGTTTTTTGCTTATAGCTCAAATACCATTGAAGATACGAAAAGAACTAGATTTGCAATTGCTGGCAATAGCTGATGTCGCCCCTGGCAGCCAATTCGATGCTTCCATCTTGTTCTCAACGTCAAAATCTACCTAGAAATCAATTGTGGTTGAAATCGGACAAAGTTGAAATTTTTAAGTATTTTAGCGGCCATCTTTGAAATGGCAGCCATTTTAAAAATTTCTTCCCGTAAATTCCTTTCTCTCATCTTATTGAACTTTTATGCAAAATATGAAGAAATTCTGCCCAGCAGTTCCTGAGATATTGAATCCTCAATGTTTAAACGTAAAATGGCGTCCATTTTGAAAATTTTTGCTGGTGCATGCGTATCTTCATATGGTGGTCCAACTTTGTACCAAGTATGAATGAATTCTGTGCATGCATCTTTGAGAACGAAGCCGGACAAAAATCATTGGAAGAAAGAAAGCAAAATAATAATAGATTAACGGACAAAGAACAATACGTCTGGGGCGACATAATTCAACATACAAAATATTCAGGAAGATGGGACCTTCAAAATGGGGTCAAGGTCAAAGGTCAAGTTCACACCCCAAAACTTTATTTCATGTTAAAGTATCAATGAATACACATATTAAAGCTTGGAATGTTGGTTTCATCGAAGAATCAATAATGAAAACATTATGACGTAACTTTCTCTCTGATGCAATCCAGAAATATTTTGACCTATGAATAAAAGCACTCGTAGCACTAATAGACGAAAATATAATAAGCTTAAGATAATAATTCTTAAAAAGGATATTTCAGAACACTGTATTACAACCAATGGTGATAAATTTACACAACAACATTTTTCAAACGGCTATTGAATTTTGAATCGGGTTGGGTGACTTGTGTTTGCATGCAAACATATCATCACTTGTTAAGTCACCCAAACGAAGTTTGGTGACTTATTGTTTTTACTCTGTTTCTTATTAAGTCACCCAAACGAAGTTTGGTGACTTATTGTTTTTACTCTGTTTCTTATCATTTTTCTCTATTATTATTCCTCAATTTCACGACCTTTGTCCGCACGTTTTTTCAGAGATGGATCATGTGGATGGTCCAAACTAAATGAAACTTAGCACCTTAGTAGATACCATCCCCAAGATGTGCAAAAAGGTCTTAGAATTTCCAAAGTGACCACAGTCATTGGTCACTTTGAACTTTGACCTCAAATCTTCTCATTGGAATAACTCAGAAACCGTAAAGGATAGCTGATTACTTGTAATGACAAAAATGTTTGTTAGGTCATGACGGACCTTTGTTATATTGGACCGAAACTCTATGATGAACCGTTCATGAGTTATGCCCCTTTGAAAATTTCGTCATATCTTTAAGTATGTCATTCTCGAAAAGGGTCAGAGATAGGAACCTGGATCCTTTTCCATTCGTGTTACATCTAAAAATGCCAAGGTCAAAGGTCATTAGTCACTTTGAACTTTGACCTCAGACTTTGTTATTGGATTATCTCAGAAACCATAAAAGATAACTGATTAAATGTAATGGGGAAAATGTGTGTCTTGTTGAGATCTAAATTTGTTACATTGGAACCAAAACTATTGGACCAACCGTTTTGGGCCTATGGACCAAAAACCGATTTTTTATGTCCGAATTAGGGTTTTTTGCTTATAGCTCAAATACCATTGAAGATACAAAAATACATTCAACATACAAAATGTTCAGGAAGACGGGACCTTCTAAATGAGGTTAGGGTCAAAGGTCAAGGTCACACCCCATACTTTATTTCATGTTCAAGTATCAATAAAGATACATATTAAGCTTGTAATGTTAGTTTCACGATGAATCAATAATGAAAACATTATGACGCAAATTTCTAGGTTGATTTTGACCTGTGAATCAAAGCACCAATAGCACCAATAGCACTGAGAGACGAAAACATAATGAGCTTAAGAAATAATTCTAACATGAGGAAAAAAAATATTTCAGAACAAATTATTACAATCATTGGTGGTAAATATACAACACAGCATTTTTTCAAAGAGCAATTGAGTATGGAATCTGGTTTGGATGACTTGTGTTTGCTTTGTCCAAACATTATCTCAGAGATGGGTATTCCAAACTTAATGAAACATGACACCAATGTGGACAACCACTCCAAGATATGCAAGAAGGTCTTTGAATTTCCGAAATGACCACCGTCATTGGTCACTTTGAACTTTGACCTCGAAAACTGTAAATGATAGCTGATTAATTGTTATGGCAAAAATGTTTATTAGGTCATGACCGACCTTTGTTACATTTGGACCGAAATTCTATGATGCACCGTTCAAGAGTTATGCCCCTTGAAAGTTTCGTCACCTCTTTTAGCATGTTTTTTCTCGAAAACGGTAAGAGATAGAAACCAGAAACCTTTTCCATTCAATTTAGGTGATATGTGTTACATTTAAAAATGCCAAGGTCAAAGGTCATTGGTCACTTTGAACTTTGACCCTAGACCTTGTTTTTGTAATAACTCATAAACCGTAATAGATAACTGATAAAATGTAAAGGCAAAAAAGTGTGTCTTGTTAAGTTCTATATTTGTTACATAGGGTCCAAAATTATCTGACCAACCGTTTTCGGTTTATGGACCGAAAACCGATTTTGTTACCGAATTTTGTGGGTTTTTTTGTTTTTTTTTTGCTTATAGCTCAAATACCATTGAAGATACTAAAAGGCATTCAACGTACAAAATGTTCAGGACGTCTGGACCTTTAAAATGAGGTCAAGGTCACAGCCTTAACGCTTTATTTCACGTTAAAGTATCAATAAATGTACTTATTAAGCTTTGAATGTTGGTTTCATGAATGAATCAATGATGAAACCATTATGACGCAACTTCCTCTCTGATGCAATCCAGTACATATACTTATGAAGTATTAATCTGTGAATCAAAGTACTACTTACACTAACAGACGAAACGATAATGAGTCTGTGACACTAGTTCTTACATAAGGAATAGAAACAAATATTTCAGAGAACATTATTGCAATCATTGGTTATAAATATACAACACAGCATTTTTTCAAAATGCAATTGGGTATGGAATCTGGTTTGGGTGACTTGTGTTTGCATGCAAACATATCATCACTAGTTATTATTATTATTCCTCAATGATTTCTGAACGCTGTCCAAACTTTTTCTCAGAGATGGGTGGTCGAAACTTGATGAAACTTGGTACCATTGTAGAAACCAACCCCAAGATGTGCAGGAAGGTCTAAAAATTTCCAAAATGACCGCCGTCATTGGTCACTTTGAACTTTGAACTCAAATCTTCCTATTGGAATAACTCTGAAACTGTAAAAGATAGCTGAATAAATGTATGAAAAAAAATGTTCATTAGGTCATGACGGACTTTGTTACAATTGGACCGAAACTCTATGATGAACCGTTCATGAGTTATGCCCCTTGAAAATTTCATATCTTTAAACCTGTTTTTTCTCGAAAACGGTAAGAGATAGAAACCTGAAACCTTTTCCATTCAACTTTGGTGATATGTGTTACATTTAAAAATGTAAAGGCAAAAGGTCATTGGTCACTTTGAACTTTGACCCTGGACCTTGTCATCGGATTAACTCATTAACCGTAATAGATAGCTGATAACATGTAATTGCAAAAATGTGTGTCTTGTTAAGATCTACATTTTTTTATTTGGGTCCAAAATTATTGGACCAACCGTTTTGGACCTATGGACCAAAAACCGATTTTGATGTCCGATTTTGGGGTTTTTTGCTCAAATACCATTGAAGATACAAAAAGACATTCAACATACAAAATGTTCAGGAAGACGGGACCTTCAAAATGAGGTCAAGGCCAAAGGTTAAGGTCACACCTCCATTACTTAATTTCTTGTTAAAGTATCAATAAATATATAATTAAGCTTGGGATATTGGTTTCATGGATGAATCAATAATGAAAACATTATGTCGCAACTTTCTTTCTGACGCAATCCAGAAATAGCACTGATAGACATCAGAAATGAAAACAAATATTTCAGACCACATTTTAACAATCATTTTTGATAAAATATAAACACAGCTTTTTTTCTAAGAATAATTGATCATGGAATCAGGTTTGGGTGACTTGCATGTTTGCATGCAAACATATCATCACTCGTTTGTTTTGTTTTTGTTTTTTGTTTTTATTTATTTATTTTTTTTTTCGTTTTTTTTTTGTTTCGTTTTGTTTTTGTTTGTTTTTTTTAAATTTTTTTTAGTTCGTTGTTAGTAACTTCTTGACTAAAACAATGTACATCTTATCCGAGTTTGTTACTTTTAGTTATTCGCACTGCAAGTAAATAATAAAGATAAATGTATACACGTCTTTAGTGATAAAATTCAAATACAACCTTGTTTATTGTGACATGGTGAAAATTGTTGTAATTTCATGGTAAATTTTAATAAAAGTCGCAAAACAAGGAAGTAATAAGAAATGTATAGAATAAGAAGAATACATTTAGTATTGTTTGTGAGATTAATTTGTTTTGATTAATATGAAAAGACAGAATCAATGGATGACTTGACATTTGGTAGAGTGTTAAAAATAACAGATGGCGACTCTCCCGTCAGGAAATCATCACTGGTTACGAAAAAACTATGAATGTGAAAGTGATTATGGTAATCAGCTGATTAAGTAATAACAATGTATAGAGAATGTAGTATCACATTTCATCACTATAACGACATTCATGACTCTGGTGCAAGCAAGTAAAGGAAGTAGTAACACGGGGGGGGGGGGGGGGGGGGNNNNATATTGGTATGGGTGTGCGGACAGTAAAATTTAAACCCATCCTATTCATATATTTTGCACAGGTGAAAAAGGAAACCCGACATTTTGCAACCTATTCATATATTTTACATATTTGAAAATTAATTTGATGTAACATATTGAATGTTGACAATTGCAACCTTATGATATGTCCAAAGTAGAAATTCAGTCCTATTGATATATTTCCTCCGATATTTCTAAGCCTTACCATATATTTCAGGCCTGAAAAATAGACCCTTTTGGGTCGCATATCAGTATATATACCTACCTTAATATAGGAAGTTACCCCCGTGAGTGGTAAATCCTTCATTTTCGAGAATGTAATACGCATAAGATCCCGGATTTGTTCTTTATAAAGTAATCGATTTGAAATCTTTAAATACGCTTCAAGTACTTTTAAATAGATTTCCGTTTAAAATGCCGATACACAAAAAGGCAAGGAAAAAAATATTGACCAAAACAACACCCCGGGAACAACACCCATTACTATTTCATCGGCCTTTTGTTTTAAAACCGGGGTGGGGGGTATAAGGGTAGATTTTTAGTGAAATGATGAAAAGTCTCCAGAAATATAATAGGAAACCTACAAATCTGAAGGAGTGCCGAGAAACAATAACTAACAAATCCACTTTGTCACCATAACTGAGGATTCTGGCGTTATTTAACTTTCACGTCGGTTCTAAGATTAACTGACACTGGTGAGTTTTGTAAAAAGACCCACCAGAAAAATAAAAAAAATAAAAAAAATCATCGGAAAACAATACAGATTGCTTAATCCTATTATTACCGATAGCTCATGTCTACATTATTACATTTGTTATATTTCCCATTTTGTAAATGTAAAATTTCAAAATGTATTTACAAAATCCATTTTCTATCCCATTTATATATTTATATATTTATATTAATTATTAATTGTGAACATGATTTTTGATAAAAGTAATTGTTAAATTAACATGCTAATGGAATACATAGATAGGCCTATAAGTAAACAGATATGTCAAGATGTTAATTTGACACACGTTATCAATGTACTTGTGCGGTAAATGAGGTTTCACCCTGGCCCAGGGCACGGAATGTTGTAAATGTCCAACCTTCTTTATAATAATCGTTAACTCTTGAATTAAATAACGAAAAGTAGCATATTGTATTGTCGGCAAATTATACAAGTAACGATAATTAAGCTTATTGATATAACATTCTCTGATCTCGAGTAATATTACACTAGTCGGACACTCTGTGGTTTGATTTTCAGCATCCATCTATTTAATTTCTTCATCATTTCAGCTAGGATGAACAATTATTGAAGCAAGGTGTTCTGTGTTTCTGTAATACCTGTTAAAAAGTTAAATGTATTTGTCAGCTTCTCATACCGACATTCCGCATATGGCATCAACAAATGGCTGCTGATGAGAGCACACGCATGCGCAGTTATTATCTAATCTTCATCAATGTAAAAGTTGGCAGATGAAGTGCTCTATTTTTAAAGTGGGACAACTGTATTTTATAAACATTTTAATTAGTATTTACAAACAATGAAAATTAAAATTATGCGAAATGAAGTTGAATAATGGCGGAGTTATTTCACTTAGTGACAGGAATTATACTTTTTCACATTTTCTTTGTGGATTATTTAGTTTCTGGAGGTAAGTACACAAGTTTTTGGCAAATTTTCACGGTTGTTGATAAAAAGTTATGCCAGGAGTGTGTTTGTATGTCTTTGTTGTACATTATATTACACACTGATGAGTGTGTAAGCTGGCAATATCTATAAAATCATAATAATATTAATTTCTGGGTATTCATTTCTCAAAAGTTTTATTAAAACTTTAAACAGTTAAAAGTACTGTTATTTTCTTTATTATGTACGCCCTGACCTTCTATAAGTAATATTTTATGTTACTTTTTTGTATAAAAATATTTGTGTACATTTGAGTGTATATAATGTTTAGATAAATTAATTGATATCAGTCCCTCCAGCTACTAAATAACATTTGTAATTCATTACCACTGATGTATCCTAGTGTTGTAACGCACCAATAAACAACAAAAGATTATCTATATTATCAGAGATATGGGATATATACAGTTTATTTAAGTTGTTATATCAAAATGAGTACCTACTAAATATACTGCCATCAGCCTCAGACTCCAAGGTAGTCGACAAGAAATACAGGTTTCATCGTAAACCATATAGATGTTTTATTACATTGTTAGTTTTTTTTAGTTAACCATGAACCGTGCATGTTAAGCACATAAAGTAGCATTTGTTCCGACAGAAGTCATGATTACATTAACAAAACAAAACAAAAAGAAAATAAGCTTTTCATCAAATTTCGAATTATTCAAGTGTAATTCAGATTCAGTATAAAATTTCTTAATGTCGGCTCAGTCATGATGGGAGTCACCCAACTGTATGTTGTACAAAGCCCCCCCCCCCCATAAACACACCTTTTGTTGACAGCCAGGAATACTTGTTACAGGTTACAGACATGAAACCTGATACTTGTCTCTGATGACCGACCAATCCAATTAGCTAACAAGGTAGTAATTTTCCAATAATTACACAGGAAATTGTCTCCCAGACCCTGCATTGTTAACGTTAAAGCAAAGTTGAGTAGGTGCCTTTTGATGTTTGGGTTATCTTTGATGGAGGGGTCCCCAGGGAGGATAACTGGTCATACATCATTATAATTATTCTATCAATATGACTCCTTGACAATATTGATTCCTGGTGTCATTTACCGTAAAACTTTAGTCATCAAAATGATGTTATCTGTGAATAAAAACATGAAATTTGTGTCGCATGAAAAAAACTATTATAAAAAATGTATTTTCAAACGATGTCTGCATTCTCAAGGGGAACATTAGAAAACCTAAGTAAATATGATACCTGTATCCATCATTAACACAAAAATGGAAATTCTGTGTTACTGAAATATTAATTAATTTGACTGATATGAAGTGGATACAGATTATCTAAAAAAGAATCATAGAACTACAATTTTTATATAAAAACCCGCCTAATACGATCAGAGACATATAAAACATATTTAAATGTCTCTGATACGATGTAAACCCGAATGAACCTGTATGTAACATGAATTTTGCTGGGTCCTCGACAAAGTGAATTTCAATGCCCGCACATCAGATAAATGTATGTAACATGAATTTTAGTACTAGAATTTGCGCCTGTCCAATGTCAGGAATATGTTGGTCATTGGCTTGTCCTTGTCTTCTTATAATATTTTAGTTTCTTGATATTCGGTTTATTGGATGTTGTTTCTTTCCATTGATTATTCACATTTTCTTACTTTTTCGGGGCCATTAGGGCTTGCTATTTGGTGTGAGGTCCCTGACCGTACGGTGACCCCTAGACCCGGGCCCCTAGATGCGTTGTTTTGGGTCGTTTTAACCTGGAGATGGTATGTTGTCTCCTTGACATTTACCACATTTCCTGTCTTTTTGATAGTACAGTATCTCCACCAAACCAATATATATTTGTAATATGAATTTCAGAACGAACATACTTTGTTCAATTTGTCTGTAACAAGTACTTCTATACCATGAAAACAATATGTCTGTCTCAGATAACATGAATTTGAACAGTGTCATTTCATCTTGTTTGTAACACGAATTTCAGTACCAACACATCAGATAAACAATATGTCTGTATATTATGAATTTCATGATTTAACCACCAGTTCACAAAATAAACAATATAACAGTAGCATCAACAGATAACTTTGTTATCAAACCACAGACAAATAATAACTTACAACCGGACAAGTCGAACCAACCGGACAAGTCGAACCACTCACCTGTGTATTAAAGATTAAATAGTTACCGCCTTGAAACATTGTCCCCGGTACAGTTGTTTCCTTTGGAAAAGTCCGAGGACGGAATAAAACACATTAATAATCATGAAATATTATCACCGTGAATTTTCCAGTAAAATATATAAACATTGTAACAGGAAGGACACGTTTTCACGGGACACCTTATTGGCTTACATATCCAGAAACTCGATTGCAAAACTCAATACAATAGAAAGACTTAAGTATGCTTGACAATACTGAACATGGAAATAATGTGATATCATAGAGGTAGTCGGTTTACTGTTGAATGATAGCTACAATTATTTACACCATGGAATATGCAGTAAATTTCACAAGTCACCTTCTCGTGAATTTTAATTTCGAAAACGATGTGTTTACTTCAAATTCCATTCAGTATTTTAAAACTTATATATCTGAAGAATCCGAACACAGTAAGGACTCTATTATACAAGGCATAACCATGTGGGTACTCTAAGAGATAGGTTTTGCTGCTATCCAGATAGACTGTTATTTTTAGTTTGATTACGACGCTTTAAACTTCTGTCAAGAGGACTTAGTCATCTGAAGAGTCAGAAGATGTTTTGTTGCAGCGTCTGAAGAGACTGAAGAGGTTTTCTTGCTGCATGAAAAATCTGAAACATTTGGTTAGCCTGGCGGAGAGACTTTTCTGCGGTATTAGTAGACCCTGTCATTAAAGCATGACACAAGAGACTTTGCTGCTGAAAGGACAACTTACAGTCTGAACCAACTGAACACTGGGTAGGCTTTTACAGATAAGGATCGAGTCATTTGAATTTCCCAAAATGGTGAGGCTTTTATCATATGACCTTATAGGGGAACTGAAGATTTCGTAGATGGTAGTGATTATAATCTTTTGAAGGGAAGATCTATTTTAATCAGCACAGTATGAAGACGGAGAAACTTTGCTCCTGTAAGATAATATATAGCGAGTATTCTTAAGAGTTGCAAGACATGGAGTTTTGCTTTTATAAGGGAAGAATGGATGTTCTGAGGAGACTGAAAACAAGAGGGGGTTTGCTGCTGTTAAGCAAGACTGAATCATCATGAGGGTCTGGTGCAGGAGAGCCTTTTCTGTATTTTAGACTAAGTTATTTGAGGAGTATGAAGACCAGACAGACTCTGCTGCACTTTAAAAAGAGTTTGAAGACACGAGAGGATGTGTTCATCTGTAGTCGGAGGACCAGATACATTTTGCTGTTGTTAGTGTAGACTGTGTCATCGGAAGAGTTTGAAAAGGAGGGGTTTTTGGCGTTGATGAATATTGAGTCATTTTGAGAGTTTTCAGACAGGAGAAACCTGCACTGTAGATGTCAAGGAAATTAAATTATCCCTACTAATTTGCAGAATTACAATGAAATGATGTCTTAGGCAAATCACCCTTATTGGCAAATTAAACAGTTTCATATCTTTTTAGCTCGATAAAACTACAAGTTGTTGGAGTAAAGGTAATTTGATTTCACTCAAATCCATTTGTTTTTGACGTTTAGTGCATTTTAGTCATGCATTAATAAATGAACGTTTTGCCATTTTGCAGAGTCCAGTTCATTTGTCATTTAGAGATAACTAATAGCGATGCCATCAGTTATAAAGAGTGTTCGTTTGTGTCATTCAATTCAATTATTTAAACACGTCTCTTCAAAACTAGTAATTGAAAGCTATCGAACAGACTATGAAATCATTGTTAAATATCAAAAAAGAACTGGACATTTTTGTCTGTTATGCATTGGTTATTTACAAATCAGCAGTTTCACACTTAAAATGCATGAAAATCTTAGTTACCTCCGCAATCATGTATTTTACTCTTCAATAACGACTAGGAGGAAAACCTTGAAATTCACTGACCCCTTTACTAAAGTATGCGACCATTTCCTGAATATCATTTTTTTAAACGATTAAGCAAGATACATATTGCGGGGGTAATTTAAAAAAGCTCCGACATTAATCATGTCACTGACAATTCCATGGACATCCTAAATAAATACTATAGATGGCATTAAACGAGAAAGGTCTACTTGGATTTCAAATTTTAGAAAGTTGTTTCTGACTAAAATAATTATCTTTTTTCAAATCTTTTATTTCACTAAGGTAAAAAAATATAAACGTTCGAAGTTTGATTAAAAGTCTGCAATAACAGTGCTAAATCGCAGATAAAGTGGACTATGGAAGATGTACATCGTTCGGATGAATAAAAGTCATAAAATATTCACCACGGGATTTCTGGGTTATGAAGAATTGATGAATACATGTGCAAAATTTCATTTCTGCCCTTTCACAAAATCTACACCCCAAAAGCCCAAAATTAAATGATTCTGAAATACCCTCGCTCTATTTTTAGTAATGAAAGTGAATTTACATATATCCACATCATAAATACTTCTTAAAATGGGAAGCCTACACGTTTAATGGTCATATTTTGTTCGCATGTATAAAATGAAAGGATAAGATACTCTAGGAAAATACTCCATTACCGTACCGATTAAATATACAGATACTGAAATCCCCAAATAGTCCGAATTATTTCGTATGATTTTACCATACTAATGTACATTGGCTTGTCCTTGTCTTCTTATAAAATTTTAGTTTCTTGCATTGGATATTCGGGTTATTGGATATTGGTTGTTTCTATTGATTTATTCATTTTTTTTTTACTTTTTGGGGGACATTTAGGGCTTGCTATATGGTGTGAGGTTCCTCACTGTGTTGAAGACCGTACTGTGACCCCTAGATGCTTTGTTTTGGGTCGTTTTAACCTGGAGATGGGATGATGTCTCCTTGACATTTACCCCATTTCCTTTCTTTTCCACATTGATCCCTTATAATGCATCGGCAGTGGTTTAAAAATAACATTATGGTCAATGGTACATACCACCTTCTTTTTATATCTTGGCAACGATATGTAATTATGGATGATGAACATTTTAGTGAGTAAAAATCGATATTGTTTATGTAACCTGGACGGTTGCGAGGTTATAAAGAAATACCTAGATCCAAAACTCTTTGGAACCATGTATATTCCGGGAAATCTCATTTTTCATTAAAAATATGCGAGAAATATCAAAAATTAAAAAATATTATAATTTGTCAATATCAAGATATGTCACATGAACATAACAGAGTATAAAGTCCTAACAGCGAGTTACACATTGCAATCGACATTTTTATCTTTTCTAAACGAGATCTCATATTCTACTGTTTAAAGTGAAAGTCCGCAAAATTATGAAAACGAGAATATAAATTCCTTATATAGTTCTAACACATATAACAATTTCGATTTTTGCATAAGTTATTCATTTTTTTTGCACAATAAAAAATATATTTTATTCACATAATGTCTTGCCACCGGATTTCCATTTAACTAATTTGTGAGGGGTTGTATTTGCACTAAATGCATTGTTTCTATGTGATTTTTATACCAGAACAAGCCAAATATCCAACAGTTACTATACGCATTAAAGAAACCATGAGACGCCCACCTTATTTACATGTTTAGAAGGGAGAGAATTTCAAATAATAAGTTTTCGGACTGTGTAGACGTGCATTCTACTTGGATTTCTATTTTATAAAATTTACCTGTGAATACACGTTGTACTCTGAAACTGCTTTGGGAATAGAATTTCTTTTTTCCAATTTCATGAATTTTTGCAATCAATGTGGAGGCTTTTGCACGTAAGCGGGCTTATTTTGTTTCAGATTTCAATAATGCAAGATTAACCAATGTATATTAGTAGCTTTTTGTCGCTGAAGCTTAAATTTCTTTCATGGTATAAAAACAACTATGCTGTGGTGAAATTTATGGATTCGTCCTGTCTTCAGCGACAAAGCCAGTTCATCACACGACGATCGAGTACAGGTATTTGAGAACACAATAGAATTCAATTCTGATTACACGTCCGTTGTCGAAGGACATATTTTATCTCTTTAATTTTACCATAGGGACTGTGGTGATAATTAGATATTGATAAGTTTGAAATCATATCTCTAAATTAGATGGGAGTAAGTAAGTCTTAAATGACGTCTGTTATTTAGACACAATGCAGGTAATTTTTCAATCAATACACTTTTAAAATTGTCATGTATTGATCTGGACAGGTATTTCCAGATGGTTTTTGAAGTGCCGTTAACGTTAGTCATTTATTTGCATAAAATAATTCTTTAAATAATGATTTGAATCGATTGATATCTTTGAAACAATAATAAGATGATAAATCAAAGCTCCGATGGAGCTGAATCTCGAAGCCCTGAAAATCTACATGTGGCAAAACTTCGTAGTCCAAAGAACTGCTACATACGTCTGCATGTATTAAGTTATTCCGTAATACGTGAAAATAATCGGATAGTGTGATTTCGCATGTTGATTTCATTGCTATAAATATATGCAGTGCACTGTCACAGGTTAACCAATGTTATTTTCATCTCGCAAATTACTGCGCGACAAGTTCGTTGATCCGAGACGCAATATAAAAAAACGAGTAATTTGATAAACATGCATATTGTTTTCAATTTATTAAAACAACACTGTATTCAACTCAAGCAAATGAAGAAATATAACTTAAATACTAAATGTATACGATTTTGAAAGAAACTTGCGCACTATATTTTATCGGAAGCACGAAGATCATCTTTTAGAGCTGTTAACGGGCTTGAAGCCTCATGCGGGGCACGTGATTTTTTCTTGCCATATCAATATCTCTCCAGCCATTTCATGGCTTCGAGATAAAAAACCAAATTAAATATACATTTAACTTTGACATTTATCGTATTATTGTTTGTATATTATTTCTTACATTACTGAAATACATGGCCAACCAGGAAATAGTTTCTTAAAAAAACAATTAAATGCTAAAGAGAAATAACAATTTAATGCTAAAGAGCCAACTTGTAATGAATGGAAAGGACTGTAACACTGTTAACGACTGTGCAAGGCGAAATTTGACTAGTATGATACATGTGAAACCAAGAAGAAAAGAATGCCAGGAAAAATAGAGCAAACAGTCAAAACTCTTTTGGAGAAAGATTTTTATTTGACAATTGTATATCTTGTTTTCATTTAAACATATGCATTACTTCAAAATATGATATACTATCATTACGGAATGTTGGCTAAGCAGTGAGTTCGTTAGTAACGAAGAAATACATTTACCCTCGTACATGCGCTACACAGAAATGACAGACACACTCAACTAGTGGTGGAGTAATTGCATATGTAAAAAAGGGAAACAAGAAAAAATTGTGATCATCTTCCAAATTTCGTTTTAACCCTTTTCCTGTAACTATATTATTTTTTTTATCTCCCGACAGGTTTCTTTTGCGCATGGCATCCGGTACATTGTTGCCACGTTTTGTTTTGCTAAAATACAATAATACGGTGACTAGATTTATACCCCATTCTTTTCGAAATGAAAGCCGTTATGATTTCGGATCGTAAGGTTTCTGATAGGGTGTGTTATATTGACACAATTGTTCTTTTATACAAGGTTATGTTGACAACAGCTAATGAAGGTACATATTTCATTGCTTGTTTGACGGCATAGAGGATTACTAATTATTTGTGCAGTATAAGTAAAGACACTTGTTCATTGATAACACTGCATATTAGTGTTATTTATAGTAAATATCAATAAAAGTTATGCCTTGGTATATGTCTGTACATATAACAGATGTTTTACTCGATATTACAAAATTCTGGGAGTCTGCCATACCATCACCCCTTCACTGTAGTGGAATATGTCGGATTTATCTACATTTCAATGTTTCTAACGGCAATGCTGTAATTTGCCAACTGAGTTATTATCACTGTGTTAAAATTGGTATTGATATGCGTCATCAGAATCATAGCTTATATAAGTTTTTATTTGAACCTCATTATCAATTTTATATGTAAAAAAAACTAAAAATAATAGTTGGTGCAAATAACTCTTTATGTAGTTAAGGTCCATTTTGAATTAAACATATCTTATTGCTCAAATACCTCAAATGCAAAGGGATCGGGCATCTAATCATGTTATACCTAACTGTAAAAGAGATAATATAAAGCATATTGAACCAGTCCCTGGACTATTACAAACAAAAATGTTTCTGATTAAATGATGAAGGCTAGGCAATAAAGGTGTAATTACATTACATGGCGGAAGCAATCACATTTTCCCCCAACAAAAAATCACTTGTGAAATTAACATGCAAATCAAGTTTATAGACTCGAATCAAAAACCAATATTTTGCAGAAAACATTTGTATTTAAGATGAAGTTGATGTTAATTGACTCATGTTACAATCGCACAAGAGGTTCATGTCATTAGATCAAAGCCGGATTAATGCATTATCGATGAAATATTAGATGCAGAATCAACCTATATCTCGCTAAATAAACACGCAGATTAACTAGTTCTTGGTAAAACTCTAAAAAAATTAAATTATGGAAATGTTTTGAGATGATTCACGAGAAAAGAGCTTGCCCGTTCTGACCCTCACGATAAAGGCTAAATGTCGCATCAATATTACATTAAACTTCGATGACAAGATTTGATGCAATAGAAGGTTTGAATGGCTTCCCACCGAGACAAAAATATCAATAGACGTTGTTGATAGACTAATTATTCTAAGAAATCCGTGTACTTATACAATTGCGATTTCAGTTTAACGTCCATAAAACTCTATTTAAAGAGAAGATAAAGAGAATTTAGGACCCAATAGGCATGAGATATTACTGGAGCAAGAAAGACATTGATACTAAAAGAACATTTGTGCTTTCTGACATAGTCTCAATTAAATATACGTGCTAAAGAAAACGATCCTTTTCTTTCCAAAAAGGAATTTTTTTTACGAGTTTTCGGTGTTTTAGCACACCTTTTGATATGCGTTGTATTGATAGCTATTCAGCCATTTTAGGATACTTGAAGATTAAGGTATTTAATTCCTATGTTTTATTGTTCATAACTATGTAATTTTACCAAATGCTGATATTTTTTTTCGTTCAATACCATTCCAAGTTAATTCAGTTTTAATTTGGACGGTTTAATGTGGTTTGTGCTTTTTGCTGAATTATTTGGGGTTTCGGCGTTTTTGTCTTTGTTTTTGTGAATTGGACTTCGTGTTGTTAATAAGTGTCCATCCAACCATTTAAGACATAACCTATTCCTTAATCTATCTCCTGGTTATTTCTCACGGTAGCAGTGTCAAACAGTGTGCCAAAAAAGCCATATGTACTTTCCGTATACACTACATAACAATGTACCTCTTCGGCCATCCACTCTGACTCCGCATGTCAAGACATTCCTCCGAGTCTTGTGAAGGTATTCATGTCAGTCATGTGAAAGTATTCTTTTCAGCCATTTCATTACAATCCTATCCTTCATGGCTATGTATTGCTGTAGGTCATGTTCATGTGAGTGGCGTCAAAATATTCCTGCAAGAAATATCAAGGTGTTCCCGTGAGTCATGTCAAGGTATTCAAGTCATTTTGAATAAATCCTGTAAGTCATATCAAGGTATTTCTGACATTCATGCCAATATATATTAATGTAAGTCATATCGATATATTCCTGTTAATCAAATCGATATATTCTTGTAAGTCGTATCGATGTGTTCCTGTAATTCATGTGAAGGTATTTCTGTCATTCATGTCAATATATTCTTGTAAGTCAGATCGATATATTCCTGTAAGTCATATCGATTAACAGTAACTTCGGTATTTTGTTATCGATATACTGACTGGGAGGTGTTTAACGTCCTTGACTACCTTTGTAGGTCTCGCACGGACGAGCGATATATTCCTGTAAGTCATGTAAGGGTATCCCTGTGAGTCATATAAAAGTATTCCTGTCAGCCGTCAATAGGTTGCTCTGAGTCGTATAGGCCATGTCAGGGTATTCATGTGAATGGTCAAATGTTTTCCTGCTAGCCTTGTCAATGTATTCCTGTGAATCGTGTCATTATATTCCTGTTACTCATGTAAAGATATTCCTATCAGTCATTTGCAGGTATTCTAATGAGTCATGTCAATGCATTCATGTCGGTCATGTCAATGTATTACTGCGATTCATGTCAATATATTCCTGTTAGTCATGTAATTGTACTCCTTTTAGTCATTTAGCGGTATTCCTGCCAGTCATGTAAATGTATGTCTGTGAATTATGTCAATGTATTCCTGTCAGCCATGCCAATATATTGCTGAGAGTCATGTCAATATATTCCTGTCTTGCACATTTATTCCTTTGAGTGTAATGTCAATACATCCATGTTATCAGGTAAACATTTTCCTTTGATCCTTTTGAGTTATGTTAATCTATTTCTTTAATTCATGTAAAGGTATTCTTGTCAGTCATGCCAATATATTCCTTTGATTCATCTCAATAGTCTGTGTATGAGGTCGATACGATGCTATATCGACCTGGGAAAAGCATATCGACCGAGGATGAAATCAGGAAATATAACTAAACATCCAGGGTATATCACGCTATATACCCCGTCTGAAACCTGAATAACATATACTATTTTAAATGTATTCATTTGAATGAAATCAATGGTGTAAAGGTGTTCCTATTAGCCATGTCAGTGAATTCCTTCAAGTCACGTGAGGTATTTAGATGTCAGTCATGTCAATATATTTCTTTAAGTCGTGTAAGGTATTCCTGTGAGTCATGATGATGTATTCTTTTGAGTCATGTTAAGGTATTTTTTCGAGTCATGTCAATATATTTTTTGTAAATCATGTCTATGAAAAGGTATTCTTGCGACTCATATTAAGGTATATTCCCGTAAGTCATGTCAATTTATTCCTATGAGTCATGTGAATATATTCCTGTGAGTTATGTCAATATAATCCTGAAAATAATGTAAAGGTATTCCTGTGAGTTATGTCGAGATATATGTAAGAGGGGCCCTCATGTAACGGTTTATAGTATCTGCCGTGAAATAAGTTCCAAAGGAACATATTTCATAGCTCACCCGGTGAAATAATCTCTGTACGGAATAAATTTCATAGATATATATCAATATTTGTTCCATTTGGAAATTATTTTACAGGATAATACTTTGCCTTACATATACTAGGACATGAGAGCCATTGTGAGTCGTGTCAAATTATATCAGTCAATTCATGTAAGTCATGTCAAAGTAATCATGTAAGTCATGTCAGTGTATTCCAGTGAGTCGTGTCAATCTTTCAGTGATATCGAGGTATTTGACATAGTAGTCTATTGGATGTACAAAATGTACAAATCCCTACACCACTAAGAGTTGGATGGATGTTGAGATAAAATACAGATTTTCCATGTAGACACTTATCAAGAAGGGTAAGACCGCATATAAAAGGTCTTCTTAAATCAAATACATATCATATGTATTTTAGAAGTAAAATTTGTACTGCTTTTTAGCTCACCTGGCTATGCCAGGGTGAGCTATTGCCATCACTTGGCGTCCGTCGTCCGTCCGTCCGTCCGTCGTCCGTCGTTAGCTCACTTTCAAAAACGTCGTCCGTCGTTAGCTCACTTTCAAAAATCTTCTCCTCTGAAACCACTGGGTCAAATGGAAACAAACTTCAACTGAATCATCAATAGGGTATGTAGTTTCAAATTTGTTATTTTGTATGTCTTAGGTCAAACAACATGGCTGCCGTTACTAAAAATAGAACATAGGGGTAAATTACAGTTTTTGGCAAATAACTCAAAAACCGTTACAGATATAAAAAATCTGACATGGGTAAAAATCATCAGCATGAGAAGATCTACCCCTGCTGAAATTTTGAAAAAAATCTGATGACCCGTCTAAGAGTTTTTGCCCCTTTTCCGTAAAATTTTCAAAATTTTGATGTTTTTTTTTATTAAAAAACTATAACAGATAGAGGTTAAGTTTAAATTGCAAAAATGTTCAGCATGTTAAGGACTATATTTTATTGAACATATTCAAGTTTTACGACCGCTTCCAAGATGGCCGCCAGCGGGGAACTTAGTTTACCATTTGACCTAATGGGAAAATTCATACAAAGAACTTCTTCTTGAGAACCACTGAACGGATTTGAACCAAACTGGGCATGAATGATGCTTATGAGGTGCTGACCAGGTGTTGTTACTTTGGTGCGGATCCATCATCCAACATGACCGCCAGCGGAGGTCTTAATTTTTACATTGGACCCTATGGGAAAATGCATACAAAGAACTTCTATTTTAGAATCACTGAATAATTTGAACCAAACTTAGCATGAATGATGTTTATGAGGTGCAGACCAAGTGTTATTACTTTGGTGCCAATCTGTCATTTTACATGACCGACAGCATTGGACCCTATGGGAAATGCACACAAAGATCTTCTAGAGAACTGCTGAATGGATTTAAATCAAACATGACATGAATGATGCCTGTCAGGTGCTGACCAAGTGTCACCAGCTGTGAACTTGATTTAACAAAAGATCTTCTTCTAGAGAACTGCTTAATAGATTTAATCCGAACTTTGCTTATGAGAAGCTGACCAAGTGTTGTTACTTCAGTTCTGATCCATCATCCAACATGGCTGCCAGCTATGAATTGGACCCTAAGGGGAAATGCATACTTGTAAAGATATCCTGGAAAACCATTGAATGGATTCAATTTAAACATTGCATAAATGAAACTTGTGAGATGTTGACCAAGCTTGTTACTTTGGTGCTGATCCGTCTTCCGACATGGCCACCAAAAGCAAAACTTAGTTTAACATTGGACCCAGTGGGAAATGCATAAAAAGATCTTCTCCTCTGAAACTGCTTGAACAATTTCAGTAGAATTTTGATATGATAGTCCTTATGTGACCCTCTTCAAAGTTTTATGTTAAATAGCTGCCAGCAGGGAATGTAGATTAACATAGGCCCCTTAAGTTTGGAAACTGCATTCAAAAATCTTCTCTGAAACTGCTTGAACAATTTCAATTAAATTTTATAAAAAGTTTCTGATTTTTATGTCATACACCACCAAAGATGGACCATCAATTGGGAATTATAGTGCTGCAGGACCCAGGTGAGCGATACAGGCTCTTGAGAGCCTCTTGTTCTTTGGTACAAATAGCCCCGCAAATAGCTAACGAAGTGTCGAAATTATGTGATAAATATAAATGGTTTTATGGGTTGATCATGCTGTGTGTTGCGTAACAGTAAGCATGGTTGCCTGTATATCTTTGATTACACTGTGCGTGGATTGTAATTACAACGATTGGTATTTATACATCATACAACAGTATTTATATGAAAAAGAAAGGAAATGGGGTAAATGTCAAGGAGACAACATCCCATATCCAGGTTAAAACTACCCAAAACAAAGCATCTAGGGGTCACCGTACAGTCTTTAACACAGTGAGGAACCTCACACTTATGTTTTTAATACCTTGGACACGATATCAACATAGTCGGTATATACTTCATCTATGATTTTATAAATGACAAACCTCGCCATCATCGTGTAAAAAACTTACTTCATTCAGCCCAGCTAGGTCTAATAAGGTGTAACTATACATACTCCATAAAAAAAAGGGTGTGAGCCATCTAAGAAAAAGTTATCAAATTTGTAAGTGGACTTCCTTTTTCTCTTATTTCTAGTATAAAACTGTTATACTTCAGTATACTCCCAAAACTACCAAGTAAAGAAAAGAGCTTCGTTTGTTTCTAATATATATTTTCGAACAAATTATAAAATCGTTTTGTATTTCAATACTTTTGAGATCTATTAATAATAATGTTATATACAATATAATATGTTCATCTTGACATCGTACGTACCTTTTCAGAGTTTGATCTCTCTCGACTGTCTGAAGAATGTGTTGATGGTACATTTGGATACAAGTGTATGTATCGTTGCCGATGTTACAGGGACCAAGTTTGTGACAAAGAGACAGGAGAGTGCCCTAGGGGGCGGTGTGCGGAAGGATTTTGGGGACCACGATGTCAGCTGTGTAAGTGGGTTAATTTGTATACTGAATGGTTATAAATGGAAAATCCTTTCGCATGACATCCCAAACCCCCATTGTTATGGTATTCAGAATTAAAACCATTCATCATTGTATTTATTATCACCTGACAAACTTCCGCAATTGTAAATTTTGTAATTTGTGCCGAAAGAAAATCGATTTTGACAGCGTATCATAATTTTATTACACTCAGAAAAATATCAATTCCCCGTCCATTTAGCTCTCAGTTTGATTCTACAATAATTGGAAAAAATTTGAATTAAATGACAAGTTCTTTTTGCAAGTCTTAATTTCAAAGTAAATTAATATCCCCAACGAATTTCTTGATGGTAGTGGCTTTACATTTGCTAATGTTTTTTTTGTATCACCATGGAAATCTCATTTCCAAGACGAATTTTCAAAACATAATATAAAACTGTATAACACTACTTCATTCATGTCTTATTTTTTATAATAATATTTTAAGTATTGGTTTAGTACGAGGTTTATTTTGTTATACTTTGTAGAATATTAAGGCGTGGACTTTATTTACATTTCTTTATTGTTTATATCGGCTTTATTAATAATACCTGCAGCATGCATCATATTATTTTTGTTATATACATTTACTAACAGCAAACAACTGCTTTTATAATGGACAAGCCAAAAATTATATGGGAACAAAGTCGGTGACAGACAGTTTATATACTTGTCAAAGATGGGAAACACAGGAACCCCATAGGCATTCCTACACAGTGACAGACTTTCCGGACAGAAAGATGCCGGAAAACTACTGCCGGACCACGCAAGACTCAGCACGACCCTGGTGTTATACGACCAAAGAAGACCAGAGATGGGAACATTGTAATATAAATAACTGCAGTACGTATACTGAATTAGCTTAGCTTTTAGCATAATCTTTTAGCATTAGTCCTTTTGTAGCATGTGCTATGCTATAGAATTTCCCATATAATATAGTTCTATATATGTATCTATAAATTATGTACTGTTCTTTATGTAAAGCAATATTTGTATATATATGTAAGTATATAGCTTTATGTAATCGTCACATAGTATAGAACACTGCAAACAAAATGACTTTAAATAGATATAGATTTAAGCTTTCAGAGTAGATGCAATGTTGTTAGATAAAGTAAAAAGACACAAGCATTTTCTTATGTATATAGCGCTATGTAAGTTATTGTAGTTTTCTTTATGTACGTCTTTATGTATATAGGTAAATGAAACCAAGATAAAAAACAACAATAAAAGTGTCGTTCCATTGCTTGGTTTTACCATCTATATGAAGAGACTTTGTCTCATGTGCATTTACTCCATATCCCTTCATTTTTTATTTTACGATCCAAAACCTCCAATGTTCATGAGATAAGGATGACTTCCAGAATTTAAACTCCCTATCATGTAAATATCCAGATTCTGTTAGCAACTGATACAAAATTGTAGATTTTGAAGTAATCGTTCGTTTCCAGCTAATTTGTCTAAGACCCTACATTTCATCTCTGATTTGCCATCATACCTTTTTTGTAAGTAAAATAGATTTACTACGGCTGGGGCCATCTTGAACTAACTATGAGGTATGAGCAAAGTAACGGATAACAGTGATTGTAAGTTCATTTTATGTTGATCCATAATCCATGGACTCAAAAACATAGATGTAAAGCGTTGTTCGACAACCCGGTGATAGGGTCGTCTTGGACTTACTATAAGGTATAAGCAAAGTCTCATGTTGACTTCAAGAGGAAGGACAACAATAAAAGCGTTGTTCCATTGCTTGGTTCTGCCATGTACATTTGTAGAGACTTTGTCTCATGTGCATTTACTCTATATCCTTTGATTATTTTACGAAAGGACATGGAGTAAATGAACATGAAACCATAATACATATGGTAACTCCAACTACAATAAATTTTAATGAGCTGTATAGCCATTTGGAAAATTTTCCATTTTGTTTATATGATAGGTTGACAGGACACCAATGTGCACATTGGATTTTGTACTGTTTCATACAGATGTAACTAAAGCTATTGATACTTGTTTTGTTGTTTCCATGGATACTGATGTGGGTGTTCGAACTTAGGATGTTTTTTTGCTTTTTGTTCATTTTCATTCCCATTTAAATTCTTTAACTTTTAAAAAAAAGATAATCAAAAGATGACAAACATGTAACATCTAGTTTGCTGTAATTTCAACACTATTGTCATTATTGCATGATAAAGGTTTGCTCTATGAGGACCTAATTTAAATAATATTTGGCAGAACTCCTGGGAGAGTTTTACATATATTCATCTAGTAAGAGTTTGGTGAAAAAAACTAATTTTATTGTAACTTAATTTTCAGATATCTTAATTGTATAAGGCCTGTAAACTAATTAGAAAGAAGACAATAATAGAATTTGAGGTTTGAAAAAGCTGATAAAGAAAACCTTCCTTCAGTTTGGAAAATATATCACCTCTTTTTGAAAATAACTCAATACCGAAAGGGGTTTTGTAAGGTACTTTTGTATTACAGTTATTTATTTCCATGCAGGCGATAGAAGCACGGAGTTAGTTTGTTTACAAAGATTCCTTTCCCTTACGAATTTTGATCGCTATTATTATTTTTTAACAAACAAATCAAATTATACGTAGACAAATAAGACCAAAGGAATATGCTCTTTTTTCAGACTGTCCGCCTGGAAGATTTGGGAACAACTGTGAACATGAATGCCACTGTGCTGATCAGAGTGAAGCATGCGATAGCATACTCGGCATGTGTTCCAGTGGATGCGCACAAGGCTGGTCGGGATTTAATTGTCAAAAACGTAAGTTTTATTTGTCTCAGAAAGGCATGTGTTCCAGTGGATGTGCACAAGGCTAGTTGCGATTTAATTGTCAAAAATTTAATTTTTAATTGTCCCAGAAAGCATGTGTTCCAGTGGATGTGCGCAAGGGTGGTCGGGATTTAATGTCAAAAACGTAAGTCTTAATTGTCTCAGAAAGGCATGTGTTCCAGTGGATGTGCGCAAAGGTGGTCGGAATTTAATTGTCAAAAAAGTAAGTTAAATTGCCCCAGAAAGTCATGTGTTCTAGTGGATGTGCACAAGGGTGGTCAGGATTTAATTGTTAAAAACGTAAGTTTTAATTGTCCCAGAAAGGCATGTGTTCTAGTGGATGTGCACAAAGGTGGCCGGGATTTAATTGTCAAAAACGTAAGTTTTAATTATCTCAGAAAGGCATGAGAAGAGGTTATACGTGTTAACATGTTACATCTTCTAATTTAAAGTATACAATACAAGATTGTCTGACATGCTGAAAGCGTAAAGCAACATAGTGAAGGATTGGATTGTAATTAAAAAAGTGTTGGAGATAAAAATTCTTTAATGCTTAATTTATAGAATAGCTTATTTAGAGTATAGTATTTAAATTACTCCATTTAAAATCTAGGTATATGAAATATGCAGAAATCTTCATTTATATAAGAATATAACAGTAATTGTGCATACTTGTAGAGAGCATAAGAATGCAGATTTAAATTGTGTACGTGGTTGAAAACAGAACCAAAGTGCCATTTTTTCAAGTGTTGCTGGATTTACAAAGTTTCTACATAACATAAATACTTCCTTCCATGTCTACTAAACATTTTGTGTGGATTTTGAACAAATTAATGTAGGAAAGATGACAGGAAAAACAGGAAACACCCACAATTGCCGAAAATTACAATCACATGCAACAAACTCTTAATTTTCTGCACAAGAAAAACAATAAGATGACAAGAAACAAACATTGACAGCGATAGGAACTCGGGATAGTCGAACTTGGTACCGACACTAGCAAGAGCTAGCGTTGGGGTAAAACCGGTTTATGGATACCCAAACCTCCCCTTTTTCTTTCCCGTTTCCCTATAGTATAATAAACATACAAATAAAACCCAATACAGGTAGACTACTAACTCCAAAGACCACAATCTTGAGAAGGAAAGAATCAGAAAAAAACGTAATTTAGAAAGATTGGTCAAGGGGTGCTCGCTGCTAAACTGCCGGCTAGCTCAAAGAGCCTAGTCTGCTGGTAAAACACTGTCGCACTATGGAATAAAAATCAAATTCAAAACTTCCCGAAGGGTTTGGTAAAGAATCATCATGGATTTCAGTAAACATCGGCAGTATCATTGAGAGGTCAGTATTACCTGTAATAATTCAGGTCATTGGATCCCAAAGCCAATTTAATGGAATTATTAAGATTCCCCGATTACATAAAGAATGTAAGTTACGTCCCAGTTTTTTTATGTAGATTTTTATCTTTTTTTTTTTGGACATTTTTAACAACATCGCCGTAATAACGAGGATGAGGAATGCCCTAAGTAATAAGCTGTTTGCGAGTCGCATTATATTTAAATATCAAATGTTCATATCATGTATAAAACTTCTCAAATGTATTTATCAATTTGTGAAATCTATAACCTTGTTGTAAAAGTTTGGATGTGCTCATTAAAGTCACCAAGAGTAGAGCAGACGCGTGCGAATCGTACTGGTTGAGATATATACACCCCGTATGATGGAGCTACAGGAACGTCGCCATCAAGAAAAAGGAAATTAGTAATTGTGAAATCAAAATCACACCTTTTATCATCAACTTTAGTTTTAGTTTTACCAGACTCAACGATGATAGTAAGATCGTGAAATGGGCAGTATTTAGAATCATTGTTTGCTTTATTAAGTTTCAGTTATTGTCGACATAGTCTAAGCAAGTGGGGATTGTCAATATATATAGAGGATATCGTCGATATACCTGCTAATTTAAATAAGTTGATCACTGTTTGATATCACGATGCTGAGTACGTCTGATTATTGAACTGAACTCAAAGTACCAGTATTTTCTAAAATAACAATAATGATACTATACCTTTCTTTTCTAGTGCATGTACATGCTGTATGAAGACCAGTTTTTCACACTTGCACGCTTTAAAAACATATACATGCTTTTTAGAAAAATGTTTTCAACATATAATGAATTGTATCTGACATTGACACCTTTTACTCAATTAGACATATACTATTTTTGCTTGCATCCAGTATTTCACCATTCTTTCATCCTTCTATACTTCTTGAAATAGCGTGCTCAGTACAGGGATCTTGTTCTGTTTTCCCCTTTGTAGGAGCTGGGACCATCAGAATACAGAATCAGTCGTGTATAAGTGAGAACAGCTTTTTCCAAAAAAAAAAAAACAAACAAACAAACAAACAAACAAACAAACAACAAAAAAGAAACAAAAAAACATTCATCTTTACATATGAAATATACAGGTGTTTGATCTCTCCTTTTTTCATAAAATGTCTGTAACCGTTCATCATTCGCAGAGAAAGATATATATACATATCATGTTCTACCTTCTTCTTGTAAATACAAGGCTGCAATTATTCTCCTTTGGCTTCAAAAAATCTTCTCTTTCTTTAACCAGTTTTCTTCGTTTTTTTTTTCTGGTAAAGATGTGGCAATCATCAATCTTCCTTCTCCTTTAGCTGCAGAAAATCTTCTCTTTCTGGAAACGTTACGCTTTAACTTGTTTTCTTCCTTTTTTCCGGTAAAGACGTGGCAATACGTAATCTTCATTCAAACACAGATGACTCTGTAATTATTCTACTTTCACTGTCAAAAAAAATTATGTAAGCATCCATTTGAGGGAGGAAACAACATTAAAGTTATTTTTGCTTTCCTATGGACGATAGAATGATACCACTGTTGATCTGTCTTGTTGGTACTCTACTTTGTCTCTGGGCATATAGGTATTTGTGTAATGTATGTCTTTTGATTCTTTGGTTCCATAGTTGCATTGTGTGCTGTAAATCATACAGGGTATGATGTTCAAATTTTATAAATATTTGTTATAAATGTTGTTTTTTACTACAGCGGTAGCTTGTCCAGGAAATAGATATGGTTGGGATTGTTCAAATCAGTGCTACTGTAAAAATCCACTGCATTGTCATCGGTTTTATGGACCAACAGATAAATGTGAATGTATAAATGGCTATTTCAATCCACCATTCTGTCAACCAGGTAAATATGAATATAAATATGAAAAAAATGAACTGCAAATGCAAATGCAAGTTCTAATAGCACTGTACATCTGTACATATAACTTCACTGTTAAGGAAAATTATAAAATACATATATAAAAGATTTAAATTCAATTTACTAGGTATCAGTAGTATTAAGAAGCTGTCCATGAAAAAATCAGGGAGATCCTGTTTCTTGGCTAGCACGTGGTAAACATGTTCCCACAAAATGTTTGGTTCCAAAGCTGAACTTTGACAAATGTTCAAACAAAGGGACAATTTTCTATATCTACAAACTAGGTGGATGGCTAAAATATGATATTAAATTCGTAAGCAATGCAACTTAATTTTGTTCAAGACGTTTTAATGTCATTTTTTACTCTTACATTATTGTTGTAAATTAAAGACCATACTGAATTCAAAAGATTATATGTATATGACTTCAAGATGAAGAACAACAATAAAAGCGTTGTTCTTTTGCTTGTTTTTTTTACCATGTTTTTGTAGAGACTTTGTTTCATGTGCATTTACTCCATATCTTTTTATTCACCATGTGATTTCATAATGCTAAAAGATATTTGAAAACAAATTTGTCGTTAGCCGGTCAATGTTTGACTTTCCCAGGGACATTCTCTTAAACTCTTTTCTCATTTAAAGTCAGCACATATTTCAAGGTAAAGCATGGTAATGAGAGGTCGTTTAACAACTTAGCATTAAATTAGACATAGTTTTATGTTTTAGTACTAAATTGTTTCTGTAATTCTAAGTCGATTAACCACTTAAGGGAGTACGAGTGTCAGAAATTTTGTAATTAGAATCAAAATGCTGACGTTTTGTTTTGAAGAACTTTGCTAATACAACAACATGATAAAAAAATTTTGAAAATCCATGTGCGAATTTTTGAGATATAAGACGTTAAAATTTTGGCGTGAAATAGCTCGCTGTGGAGTTTTCCTTGATTTTCCATTAGCTATTTATATGCCTTACAATATTTGAAAATATGATTGGAAGTTGATAAAATTTTGTACATTTACTATTTTTTGCATTTTAAAGTGAACCGTGTCCAAGAAAATATGATCCATGTGCAAAAAAAATTAACATAGTTTGAATGGATAAAACCCGAGGATATCGAATGCTTTTGAAAATCTCCAGCAAAAATACAGTACAATTCTTAGCACAGCGAAAAGTGAACAATTCATGATAATTGTATGATATGTGTACAATGGGGTGCATTTCCCAATACATGTAATATTAATTTTTGAAGTAATTGAATTTTATAATTTACCACTTTTGCAATTCGTTATAAAATCAAAGTGATTACATTGTTTTTTCATTACTTTATTTGGTATAGTACATTCATCTTTTAACATTGCACTTAAGTTCACTTAAGGTCGGCTAATTAAGATGTCACAACAAAGCAGTTTGGAGTAAATGTGAAAATGAGCAATCAACAAATATAACGATTTATTTTATAAAACCAGCCTGTAGTTACACCAGTCAATCAAGTGGAGGAAGCAATCAAAATAATCAGCAACAAATTTGATCGACGTTAAGTGTCGGTCAAAACAATACTGATAAAAACCACGTGCTTAAAGAGTCAGACCATATAAACAACAAAGTTCTGCATCTGGGCAAAGTTAATCATCCAGAGATATAGACACATGGCACAAAATAATATTTACAGTAATCTATCAAAACTACTAAAACATTGCTTGATTGATTTACACCACATAACGATACATCGATGAAAATTTTCTAGTATCTATATCCACTACTTACCCTTTTCTTTTGGGCAATTTTAAGTCTTCAAATAATATTACAAATAACTTGAAGAGTAATCAGGTTAATATTTGCCTTCCCCTGATATTTAACTGCGTTTTAATAATATTGAGTCCATTATTTGTACAAGGTACATGATACTCCTTGGACTTCGTGTCCACCAGCAGAGGTGTCAAATGATGTCGGGTAGTTTCGGGTGAACGTATATATGTACATTCATGCACAAATCAGTACTAATGTTCATATAGTGTTTGTCTCTCAAGTCTGGCCCCAAAAAGACAATCTTGTAGAGATGTTCGAATGTTTTACCTCAGTTGTAATTCAACTGAAAAAAAAAAACAACAACAAAAAATAAATAAATAAAATAAAAAAAAAAATAAATAAATAAAAAAAAAGAAAAAATATAAAATTGCAAACAAATGTTTCAAAATTGATAAAATGAAGAGTGCCTTTTGAGGCAGTGTAAGCATAAATAAACAAACAAGTTAAAATTCTTGTCGAATTGCGATGAAAGGTAAAACATTAAATATATTACACAGGCCAGAACGTAAAAATATGATTAAAAAGCAAAGAGACAGAGGTGGGGATGGGCCAAGATCCTCGACATTGATGTCTTCAAAAGGCCGTGGAAAAGAAACAAAAGAAACAAAATGACTGAGATAAATGGGAAACTATGGAGGGGTATTTCCGCCACCAGAGAAATTCTATGCTGTAAATTTTATCTTCTCTTTTTATTGTTTTCACTTTCCTTATCCATAATTCTGCATTTTCTATATTTTATATTATAGATTCTAGGATATTAATTCATCATATTTTATATTTTTTCTTTAAATGTTCCTATTTCATCCCGACTTCTGCAGTTTTTATATTTTATATTATTGTTTCTAAAACTCAATTTGTTATATTTTATGTTCTTTCTTTAAATGTTCCCATTTCTATGCTTTGTTCGTTAAGTTCTTTAGAAATTCTTCTTTCGCGACATTATATCTACCGTGTTAATTTCGAAAAATTTCATCTTTAATAATTTGAAAGAGAAATGTTCGAAGTAAGTATTCATTGTGCATCATTCTTTAACTTTTATATTTTATCTTTTAACTTTTGTCTTTGTATTTTTGTATTTATGTGCTTAAAATAAACTTGGCGGAAAAAACGCGTATGATTGAATTATGACAACAGATGGCGCTAGTGTTTCTGTCACAGCTTTTCATCCACCAGCAGATTCGTCCACGAACGGGACGTTTTAGCTTTAGGGACATCATATATATTATTATGTATTTCAAAGACAATTTTTGGTATGATGCAAACAAAATGACATTTTTAAGACGGTGA
>MJUU01057156.1:450250-491404 GCA_002080025.1 Modiolus philippinarum | reverse complement strand
GAGTTAACATATGTGTTATGGTCTCATGTTCATTTACTCCATATCCTTTCGTAAAATATTTAATACAGGAGTTTGTCTTTTATTGCAGTGTGGAGTTGGTAAAACAATTCCCCGTGGTAGAGATGTATGCTCTTTATTTTTCTTAGATATGGTGTACTTGTACATGAGATAATATCTCATGTGTACACTTTGTTTAATTACTATTATCTAAATTTTTGTAAGTTCTAAATTCGGAGGATTAACTCCCTCCATCGTAGTTTTGTCCTTACCTATATTTGATATTACTGACTATTCGGATTTCATTTGGTTTTATGCATTTTAAACATTTTTTGAAATTATGGGTTTCCTTTGTTTGGGTTCTAGTGCTGCTGATGAGGAATAAATTTCCGAAATGGCCATACAGCTCATCAAAATTATTGCAGTTGGAGTTAACATATGTGTTATGGTCTCATGTTCATTTACTCCATATCCTTTCGTAAAATATTTTGGGATGATTTGTAGTCCTTTTCCTTTTGATATAAAATTGATCCCCCAAAACCGATAAAGAATGCAAAAGAAATAAGAATTAGATCGTGTTTCAACCTTTATAATGAAAATGCCATAAAGGGCAGACATAAAAATTTGCACATGTTATGATATTATTGGCGATATGTATTTTATTCCGATTTGTGCATTACATTAACATATATATGTTCACCAGTAGTTTAATACAATTTCAAAATGTTTTTTCTTTCTAAGTGGAGTTGCTTTTATTAATCTTATTTTACAACTAAGGTTCAAAATAACACTTCTACACCATTTAGACGAGCAGTGAGCACTGGATTTCTATTGTTCCCTTCGAAGTGCATAACTGCCTGTAAATCATAAAACCTATCAAAACATGTGCAAATTTTTATTATGACATTTCTCTTGATATAAATTCAAACAGGAGATATTTTTCTTTCTTTCGTATTCTAAGGTTTTTGAAGTGTGCAATCTCTTCTAAAAAAGAAAGGGTAACAAATTACTCCAAACAACACCAAATGGTAACCATTCTTATACCAATATACAATTTACAATTGTACAAAACTTGAAATCTAACTAAGTAAAATTTCTAAATGTAATACATGTTCCTTTAATTGCCCTTTGCTTGTATTAATCATCAGACAGCTAAGTACATGAATCGATGACCAGTTCATTTTCTACCTATTTAACTACTTACTTAAAACCTGACAAAAAGGAAGATCCTGAAAAAGGCCATACTTTACCTTGTCTCTGAACTTTGATTTATGTAATCTTGTGACTTGTTCCTTCGGTATTCATGCAGTTGTTTCATATTTATTTACATGATGCATTATAATTCTATATTTAAAGATACCTCAAAATTTTTTATCCACCCATACCCTTTCTTATTATCTTATAATTTCGACATACAGAAAGAGCCATTTTAAAGACAAATAACTGAAAAGAGAGGACAACCTGTCTTGTGTCCGAATCCTATTGATTAAGCTGATAATATTTATTTATTATGCTCCCGACATGGTGTCCTGTCATGCACCCGCTCGTTGTTCCTTCCGTTATGTGGCGACAACTCCTCCTAGACCACTGGTTGAAATTCGGTGAAACTTTTACAGAATGTTCAGTGCATATTGCCATTATGCATCAGCTATTTTAGATTTTCATTTGTTAGCTCACCTGGCCAAAGACCATGTTAGATTTTGCCATCACTTGGCGTCCGTCGTCCGTCCGTCCGTTAACTTTTATTTCAAAAACTATTTGCTATAGAGGTTAAGTTTGAATTGCAAAAATGTTAAGCTTATCAAGGACTACAATTTCTACACATGTCCAGCAGGTTTGCATCTCATCCAAGATGACCGCCAGCAGGGAACATAGTTTAACATAAGGACCCTATGGGAAAGGCATTCAAAGATCTTTTTCTCTGAAACTACAGAGCCAATTTGAATCAAACTTGGTCACAATAGTCTATTGGTGATCCACTTCAAAGTTTTTGATTTTTATGATGGTACATCATCCAAGATCACCGCCAGCTAGGAACATAGTTTAAACTGCCAAGCCAATTGGAATCAAACCTCTTCACAATAATCCATTGGTGGTCCCCTTCAATGTTTGTGATTTGTTTGTTCATACCTCATCCAAGATGGCCACCAGGGGTCACAATAGTCCATTGGTGATCCACTTCAAATTTTGTGATTTTTATGTCCAAGATGGCCGCCAGCGAGGAACATAGTTTAACATAAGGACCCTAAGTGAAATACGTTCAAAGATCTTCTTTTCTGAAACTACCAAGCCAATTGGAACCAAACTTGGTCACAATAGTCCACTGGTGATCCACTTCAGAGTTTGTGATTTTTATGTTGGTACTTCATTCAAGATGGCCGCCAGCTAGGAACATAGTTTAACATAAGGAACTTTTGTTAAATGCATTCAAAGATCTTCTTCTCTGAAACTACTGAGCCAATTGGAACCAAACATGGTCATAATAGTCCTAGGATGGTTTCCTTCAAAGCTTGTGACTTAAGTTTGTATGTCATCCAAGATGGCAACACTGTTTGAATATCCTCTCCGAAACTGTAACATTTGGTGAACTGATGTATAGTATGGATAATAATGGATGGTCTCTTGGTGACAATGAATAAAACCAGTCACCAGGTGAGCGATACAGGCTCATGTGAGCCTCTAGTTTTTTTGTTGATTTCTTTTTACTTCTGGAATCAAATGAGGGAGCAGGGGGTATATATTAGTAATCTTTGAGATTTTTTATGTATTTGTTTGTTGTGATTTTTGACAAATCGACCATTACGATATGTTTATATAAATGGGGCTAATAACAAAAATACCGAACAGAGTAGTCAAGAGCCAAATTCTATGAGATAAAAAAACAAATCAGGTGGAAACCACCGGCAAAATTGTAGACATCAACGGTCCTGACTTGGTACAGGAATTTCAAAAGAAATGGAGGTTAAACCGCTTTTAAAAGCGTTGTTCCTTTGCTTGTTTTTACCATGTATTTGTGGAGACTTTGTCTCACGTACATTTACTCCATGTCCTTTCATTCACCATTTAAAGGTAGAGTAAAAGAAACAAAATTAAAGGGACTGTAATAAGGAATAAATATCATATCAGGAATTGTTATTAATGTGATGCACACCCCATTGATATCTTTGTTGTGAAATGTTGATTTTGAGATGAAAATGTCCTTTTAGATAGTACTTGATAACTTGCATACTTATGTTTACTTGTATGATAATTGGCAGTAATGGAACAGCATACCAGCCAGTCGTTAACTGTGGTCTAAACAATTTTAATTTAGTACATGACCTTTCTAAATAAACTCGTTGGAGGTGAAACATTTTTAAGTAATTTTTACTTACATTTATCGCAACCGTACCTTCTAAAAAGTACATGCTACATTACAATAGTACTAATGCTGACCCCAATCTGAACATGGCTTGTACTGACTTCAGTGAGTCACTGTTATCGTAAGTTCATCCTTGGTTAGCCGAGAGCCCTGTTGTCCAGTTCGAGCAATAAGAAATCAATATAGTTCTCGAAAAACGGTAAGAGTTCATGACATTTTGGCTTTGCCCTGTTGGAGTATTTTTATCCGTATTCAACCAGACTTAACCAGTTGTCATGAACACTGATATGACTTTAAATTTACGTGAACAGCATTGCTTGGAATATCTTCAGTTTAATGGTCAGTAGATTACGTTCATAACAAATAATACCCCCATTGTCTTAATTAAGGGTGTCTTTGGATAAATGTATAAATAACATGTAAGATACATTGTAACAATGGAGGAGAAAAAAATATGGTTTATCAATTGAATTCAATAGGAACTTTCTTACACCTGTTCAACCAGTTTTTGTTTGGCACTGTTCTACATTTATCTTGTATGACGTCAATACTACCTACAGTACTGGTGATATGAATCTTCTCTGTGTTTAATTTGATGGAATTTTTTACGACCTTAAGTCAAAAAGTCTTCAATTGGCCTTGCAGGATTCGTAATAAAAATTTCTATAATCGTTAATGAATTTCAGACATGTTAAAGAAGTATTTTGTCATTAATTTGTTTTCAGTAGGTTAAAACGTCTCAAAATATCAAAATAACTATAAAAATCTTTTATCAATCAAGAATAGAGAATATTGATCAATTTTCCAAAACTTTGTAGGGTATCCTGCCGTATCGTTAATTTAAGATGTCAATCATTACCATGTCATTTTAAATGCCTGGAATTTCAATTTCATGCAGCAGATATTTAGGGTATTTGTTATCAACTATCTTTGATGTGTTTTTTTGTTTCAGAAAACTTCAAATAAAAGGGTTGCTGAATAAAATTATCACTTTTACCGTTTTGATAACCAAATGTTTTATTCCCTGTGATTTTGTTGTTGTTAAGTATAAAGTGTTGATGTAGAGATCATATCCACGATTCCTGTCTGTTGCCAAGTTGATGTAATGGTACCATTCGTTATCATAACAAAAGATAGCTGCACGGGTGACCTTGATTACGTTCCTTATTCTTGTGATGTAATCAACCAGATCTGCTTTCTTCTTTAAACAATACAGATAATTTTGAAGCAAACCGAAAACCATATTTCAAATAAAAAATAAAATTTATTTTCTTTTACAAGTTGCCAACTTTGTATCACAGTTATTTCCTATGAGCAAAACGATAACAGAATCATGCTAAAATGTATCGCAAAAAGATCAATATTTTGTGATATATGATACAGAACCCTACATTAAGGCTTGTCCGACTTGACCCTAACAGTTAAAATTGGAATCGGGTTGAAAAGTAAAATGAAGAACTACTTGTCCACAAGACAAGTTAAAAAAAATCAAATGAAATGAAATTCCTCACTGTTTGGACAAAGAATAATTCATTGCAGACAAGTTATTGTCTGATGGACAAATCCAAACAAAAGTTAATGTAGACGCTTGTGATACTAGTATTTTAGTAATTTCATTTATTGTTGAAGAAATATATTTGCGTTTCATGCGAAATTATGATCGCAGCTAAGGAATTAGATTTGCGATTTTTTCCCCCACGCACATGTCATTTCGATTTTTGTAAGTACCACCTCTTTGTTCCTTTGGCATTCTACTCCCTTGTTTAAATCACAAAATTCAAACATTTTGCTAATACAACAGAAACAAAAACAACTAGCCCCGACTTTTGATTTCAGCTTCAGATATATAGACGATCTACTTTGTCTTAATAACACAAGATTTAAAGAATTTTTACATCGCATCTACCTCAATGAACTTGAAATTAAAGAGACAACCGATACACCCAATTCTGCTTCATACCTTGACCTTTTGTTATACATTGACGAACATGGACGTCTGAAATCTAGATTATATGACAAACGTGATGATTTCGACTTTCCAATTGTGAACTTTCCCTTTCTGTGCATCAATATACCTACCTCCTCAGCATATGAAGTGTATATTTCACAATTAATTCGTTACTGTAGAGCGTACAGTTCATACAGTGACTGTTTGGAAAGAGCAAAATCACTTTCACTAAAACTGCTGAATCAGCCGTTGTTACTTTCGTCTCTTCAGAAATTCTATGGCCGTCATCACGACATCATAGATAGATCTGACTGTGTGACTGTGTGTGACTGGTGATGTATACAGAGCAGGACATGCTTACCCTTCCGGAACACCTGATGTCATTCTGTTTTTTGAGAGTTCACACTGTTTATGCTTTAGTTTTTTTGTGTTGTATATGTAGTGTTCGTGTCTTTTGTGGGCATGTAGTGTATTTGGTCTTCCGTCTTCTGGTGTTCTTTTCTTTTGCCTTGTCTCTGGACTTTGATTTATGTAATCTTGTGCCTTGTTTCTTCGGTATTCTACTGCCGTTGTTTTGCAAGAGATGCTGTTGCAATGGTTACTTTTAGATTCACTTTAGTTTCTGCCCCGAATCATTCAAAGCTGTTTTGAGAATTTACAAATTTTACGTCAATTTTTTTTCTAAAACTGACTACTTATTCTGGCCATTCTGTTACATCTCTTGTTTTATTATGTCAAGTTTCTTGAAATTGACTCGACGAGTGCCCTTCGGTTGTTTCTATGTTGTGAAATAAATTGTCTTTTATGAGTCTTTTTGTCGGGCAGCGGATGACGGCAGTTGAAAGAACACTTTGCCAATTCATTGTTTGTTTGCTATGAATAAAAGAGAAGACACATGGATGTATAGCGTTGCTTGACATTTATCAATGCATTCCGCTCAAACCGGTGCTAGAGGCCGTCTTGAACTTACTATGAGGTATTAGCATAGCACATTGTTGAAGGCCTCATGGTGACTTCAAGATGAAGATCAACAATAAAAGCATTGTTCCGTTGCTTGGTTTTATCATGCATGTGTTGATTTTGTCTCATGTTCATTTACTCCATATCCTTTCATTGGTAATTTTAAGACCACACTCTTCTTATTGTACACACTCCAGCAATTTGTCTTGTGAATGTAAAAAAAATATATTATTTCTGACTGGGACCATCATTTGGGAAAAATGAAAATTATTACATCATTATTAAGTAAGCCTAAAGCAGTTGATCCTACATGAAGGCATTTCCATAATAAACCGTGTACTTTACTGAATATATTGAACTGAAATGGTTGTCAACATCAGTACTATAAATTTGAAAGTAAAATTCCATGAATGCACTTGCTGTTAGCTTAAGACTTAGATAACTGATATCGGTGTACTTGATTTTACGGCCTTAGTTTTAAGATATAAATTATTGAAATTTTAGTAAGTACATAGAAAAACATGATAAGCAAATTTCAGCTCAATACCAATATTGCATTGTTGCAGATGATTTTTACGTTTTATATAATTTGGGAGAACGTAGAATATTGCACTACTCCATAAAACACTGGTGCTGAAGTGCGACGCGAAAATTTCCTTACTTACTTTAATTTCTATAGATGCGACTCGATTAAGTGCCTTATTTAAGTCAATTACTAAGCGACTGCAATAAGGTGCACATTTACGTAAATAAGGTTCTTAATCGAGTCCCTTCTATAGAAATTAAATGCCATTCACATAAACAAAATAAAGTCTCGCTCTGCATTTCGGCTCCAGTGAAATAAAAAAAAACATTAATTTTATAGTAATTGTTTTTCTTTCTGTTCACATAGTAGCCTTCATATAAACATTGAAAGGATATGGAATAAATGCACCTGTGACAAAGTCTTTACAAATACATGGTAAAACCAAGCGATGGAACAACGCTTTTATTATTGTTCTTCATCCTGAAGTCACCATAAAGCCTACAACAATGAGTTATGCTCATACTTCATAGTGAGTGTTAGCACAGTTCTGAGCGAAATTCATTTCTAAATGTAAAATTGTTGTTTATCTGGGGAACGAACGCACTCAGTAATAAAAAACGAACAAGTTAAAATTCGTGTTCGTAAAAATATGATTGAAAAACAATAGACGGAGGTTGGGATGGGCCAAGATCATCGACATTGCTGTCTTCAAACGGCCATGGGAAAGAAACTCTTCATTCTATTCAGTAATGAAAAAAAACATTATCGATACAATCGAATATATAACAATTAAATATTTATTCTCTTGGCATAGGGTCTTATTAGTTTACAAGTCCGTCCAATAATTGAAACCTATATTCATTTTCGTTTTCAGTCACGGAACCAAAAATCGTTTTCTTTGACAACGACAAGGTTAATCCTGGACAATCTACAAAATTCAACTGTACAGTATCAGCGTTTCCAGTACCAGCTGAAAGTGAGATCAGACTGATGGGACCATCTGGTCGTCGGATAGCCTTAATCAAGTCCACAGAATTAGGTGCACCGCATGACACAAGGATTAACCTTTTTCAAGTGGACTTTGTAAACAAGGACGATACCTTTACATGTGTTGTACGTTCTGTATCTGGTCAGGCATCGCGGACAGTGGCTACAAATGTCTATGGTAATTATATTATATTACTGTCATCTTTTAATTGTACTACCATTATGCTAAGAAATACTCACTATTGTTCAGCTCATTCTGTCTTTATGTGTTCATGTATTCGCAAAATTTTTCCATTTATGACGGATTCTTTATAAAAGACCCTATAAAAAATTTAAGGCAAAATAAATATATGTGCATTTGTTTAAATACAAATAGATAATATTTTTTAAACAGAATTACCTTTGATAAAGAATGCTCCCAACGTCTCAGTAAAAGGACCAGATGTTACATCGGTAGCAATAGAATGGCCACCATGGAGTAGATCACGTGGTGATATAGGGGATCCTCCCATTATGTGGTATGATGTTTGGGTGAACCAGGTAGGCCATTCACCAGAGAAGGTTGGCATAGTTACTCATATGAACTGTCGCGGAATGTGCAGATATTCTGTCACTGATCTTGAGCCAAACACAGAATACGCCATCAGAGTTTCCACACGAAGGGACGGGGATGGAGGTGATGGTCCACTTGGTGCTATTCTCTACACAAAAACAAAATGTTCAGGTAGGAGTGATTTGGTTTTAATCGTAAGTCACACTATATATTTGTTTTTGTTGAATGAAATATGATTTGTCATCGGAAATCGTATTATGGTTATTTTGTGATATAATATCATAAGATAATTGCTGTTAAACTGAACCCCTATAAAGTAGAGTAGGATTTATTGACATTCGAAAATAAAGAAAACCTTACATTTGATTACGCGTTGGAAGCCTCTCTTACAGAAAATCATTGCATGAGACAAAAAAAAAAATCAGATGGAAACAACCGGAAAAATTGTCGACTGCAATGGTCCTAACTTTGTACAGGCATTTCAAAAGAAATAGTAGGTTAAACCGGTTTTATGGTGCACCAATCCTCACCATTCCATTGCAGCAGTTTCCGGAATCAACTCAACAGCAACTGCCATTGACAAGTCGAAAGTCAGTGAAATGTTCATCCCAGTACTAAGTAAAAAAGATGTTGTGAAAGATCTGTTGGGTGGCTGATTGGTAAATGTCATTCTCTAACCCTAAGACAAAATCAATTAAAATCCATGGTACATGTTATAACTATCAAACAAGACCAAGGTGAAAGTTTGAAAAACATATTTATCCCTTTGTTTAATATAGATACCTCAACGGAAAATCTGTCTCAGAAACATCATCGACAAGAACAATACTACAAATAACTGTGATATAGAAGACAACACGAATAACAAAAGCACTGACAAACAAGTGTCAACCGTAGTGGTCCTGACTTGGTACACACATTTCAAATGAAATGATGGGTTAAACCTGTTTTATGGCGCGCCAAATCTCCCCTCCCATTGCGGTAGTGTCCGGTAGCAACTCAACAGCAATTGCTATATAAGGTCGTAGACAGTTAAAAGAAATGATCACCCTAGTTTTAAGTAAAAAAAGAATCTTGAAACAGAGTTCGGATCGAAACTTAAAATTTTTCCACAAGGGACTGATATCTATGAGAGAGCTTTTTGAAAGATCGTATGATGCGGAATGTTTTGAAGCCTTGATTGATAAGGCGGTCACGGGGATAACTATGTCTAATCAGAAAGTCTGTATAATTTGTGCTAGCTCTCACGTAATGGATCAACTGTGAAACATAAAATCCGTAAGCAGGAGAAGCTGGAATTTTACTATCCATGTTACGGGAATTTATAATTTTGAAATTAAAATCGTCCTAATTTAGTATATATTTTTGAAAATGTACAAAACAACCGCTGATAGTCTGACAACTTCTACAACAGTTGAAATTTATAACAAAACACACATTATGTCTGAAAGTTTTTTATTTTTTAAGATTGTTATTTCCTCTACGGAATTTGACTATACTTCCAGATTTGACATGTTCAACACGGCGGTTGTCTTATAAGAAGCAGGAGATGCTTAACCTAACGATGCACCTAATATTGTCCGTGTTGTTCATCCTTGTATGTGTGTTTTTTTATTTTTCGTTCCTGTGCTGTACTCATGTTATGTTGCCATTGTCCTTTAATTATTCGTTTTAGACTGATGGTTCGGTTCTCACGTACTTCATTAAAAAAGAAAACATGAAAAGTTAAAATATGAGAGGATATATTGATAACCTTTTATATACTCGTTAATACTGTTGCAGACCCAAAGCTGCCACCAACCATTGAATCCATGACGTCAGACCATGAATACAACACATCTTATCCACAAACACAAATTATTGTCATGTGGAAGGTAAGATTAACTTGTCATTTTGTTTCAAATCAGATGTAATGCTTCTTATAAAATACTAGTAAAAATAAATACATTTAGCTATGCTATTTTATGAGACCATAATTTAGAAGTTTTCAATTACTGCAAAAAATATATGGATATCAACCAGGAAGTCAGGATGTAACGTTGCTAAGAAACATTATGTCTGTTATAGTATTTAAGGTTTTACATCATGAAAGAAAATAATTTGTATACAACTTTATTTAATATTGAAAGCATTGTTCCATTGCTTGGTTTTACCAAGTACTTGAAGAGACTTTGTCTCATGTACATGTGTACATGTACTCCATATCCCTTCATTGCTTATCAATGGTAAGAATTTCTATATGATTTTGTTCAAAACTCATTTAATCAATGCCCTCCTATATTTGTTTATTTTTGTTTAGAAAATATGGATTATGTTTTAATTTCAAATAAAAATAGGTTGTTCACAAACACCTACATTTTGGTCGTAGTGAGATGAAAGAATTCAATTTGGTAATCAACTTTTGATGCGATTAAATATATCTTCGATTGTACTTACAAAAGTCATTCTCGACATGTTGTGTTGTGGTTTGATTGTAAACAAGTCTCTAGGCATACATTTATTTCAACACAGTCAATACATAATGTCAATTAAATCTTGTGCTGATCAGTAATTTTATGCTGTTTTTGCTATAATTATCCTGTGATATTCCTTATTTACCAAAAGTAAAAATGATTGTAATACAGTTATTCTTTGATACAAATCCATCTACATCAAACAGATATTTAATTAAAGTGAAAAAACATTCTCCTTGATAACATTGATTGTCATTAGTGCTATAAAGTGACAGATAATTTCTCTCAGGCTTACTGTTTTGTCATTTTTATATCTCATGTAAACCAATTTACTGTCGTAAATTGCATCCATTAAGATACAAAGATTGATATCTTCTTGTTGCAGGACGCTCCGAAATCCACATGGAATTGCGACAATATATCTAAATACCAAGTTTTTATCACCAGCAAGTGGGTAGGATTTCAGAATCAAGCCGTTCATGTCTCCGGGGATACTCCAGCTGATTCAAAAGGCACGAAGAGTGTTTTAGTATCGGATCTCAATCCTGGTACAGAATATTGTGTACAGATGAGCTTCACCAATGACCGAACATATGTCAGTCCTAAATCAGAGCAAAAATGTAAAGTCACTCCAAACACAAGTATGTAATAGTTGTATTCTTGAGGATAATTAACTATAACAAATACCAGTTTGTTGTTCCATCCCTATAACATACAATATGCACTCCAACTAAAGTCATGTGTGTATATTCAATAGAAACGAGCCTATGTACATTTGTTATGGCTTTGTGTGTACATGGCAGTGTACAGCATGCAATACTTAAATATTGCTTTACTTGGAATTGATTAATTAACAATGATTCGGTTAGTTGTATTATACAATAGATTTTTATTGTGCTGTGTAAATATAACAAATATTCATCACATCTCCCTAGTGTTAGCTCCATATCAACACTATTCTAAAATCCACTTTTTGGTATTTTGAAAGAAAACTATCTGATAGCAGGCTGTGGCAATAATGTTAATAATATTTCAAAATCTTTTAAGTATAGCTTGAGGCTTCAGTTTTAATCTATATAATATTTCGATGTAATTGAGAAATCAGATCATATTATAATTCTTTCCCTGTCGACGATTCTGACAATTGGCTTTGAATAATAATATCATAATATAATGTATTCAGTTGAAATAATACATCAAGTATCTTCATGTTTTAGCACCATTAGCACCAAAGAATCTGAGAGTTATCAAACGCACGAGTACGACATTGACAGTATCTTGGGAAAGACCATATTCTCCTTACTCTAACGTAAATACATACCAACTTGTGTTTTGGAAAGGAACTTGGAATCATTTGTCAACAAAAACTGGGATAGAAGTCATTTCGAATGAACCTTCTGTCGAACACACCATCACTGATTTAGAACCGAATACGGAGTATAAAATTGAGGTATGTAAATTTCAATATATGACGTAAAAAGGTAGTTTTTTTCACTCATGTAGCAAAGAAAGAGAATGATGCTTACTTGCAAATTTTCTTAGTCTTCGTCGTTTCCGGTGAGATAAAGCAGCAATAGTTTAATATAACATTTATATATTTGTCCATATATTGCCAAACTCTGAGCCTCTCCCCCACGTAAATCTTCCTCTATCTTTTAATTCTGCTATAACTGTTCTCATCAATGGAGATTGGTTTCCCAGCTTTCCCTTTTCCAGGTGGAGTTCCTCTGTATTTTTGTTGAAAAATGGAAAGCAGGTTTCAGAACAATTTGAAAGAACAAAAAGGACTTTTAATGTCAATTATGTCAAATTAAAACAAAATAGCATTTCATGATATATATTTATATATTATACAGGTACAAGCATTGAACTCTGCAGGTTTAGGAGATCTATCCATCACGTTAGTGGCAAGATCAGGTGAAGATGGTGAGTGTGAATTTTTGATACACAAAGCCTCCTGTAAAATTATATAACATAATATGTTCATTATAAAACAAGCAACAAAATAATTAAGCCTTTTAGATTCATATGTTGTCTTAGATCACAGAAACTCTTTTCAAGGTTATTTAGTGCAGTCCCTTGAAGTTGATGTTTAGTTTCGTACATACATAAACTTTTTTGAAAGACATATGTTTACTTGGATTGACATATTTTGTGAAAATCTGCAAATGTGCAATATGCATTGTATTTTGTTTCCTGTAATGACATAGACTTTTGAGATCACGTATATGAGCTCTTAGAGTAGCACAAATACTAAATATTGTTTTGGTATGTTAAGATTTGGACTCTGTATTAAGGAAAGATCTGTTATTCTTATTAAGTTAGTGTCTTTACGTAAGTTACACTAAACAATGGACCTAATATGTTACTGTCCTTGTCTGTAAATGAAACATTATATCACGATATATGTATTAAGGATGTAGTAAGGTGAAATTTTAAAAAAAATATACGATTTTAAATAGATACTTTAAATTGAAAAAGCATTAATAAAGGAAGAAATTCAGCAAAAAATATTAATAGGTTATGGGCCTTGTTTTCAAGATATTTCACAATTTCAAAAATGGCGGGAAAAGGCTCTTTTGGACTTTTACCTTGGTATAACATGGAGACATTATAGATTTCTTTTACATGGAAGGCAAATCTACAATCAAATGAAATTTTGCCTACTTACCTTAAATCAGCTACTGAAACCTTTGGTAACTACAAAATTAGGTGTAATGGGGCAAAATATATTACATTGGAATAATGGATAAAATCCGAGAAATCCGAATGACTTCTGCGAATTTCAAAAACCTCACCTTACTACATCGTTAAGCAGACAAAATATTTATTATTTGTAAAATTACTATACTATTACTTTTAAGTTATTTGATCTTGCAATAGAAAAATCTTACAAATCGACATCTGAATTCACTTCCAAACAAACTGGATTTATATATTTTCATTTATTTTAGTACCATCAAAAATCACATCATTCAGGAATACTTCAAGGTCAGATACCTCAATAACTTTAGAATGGAAACATCCGGCGGTAACGAATGGCAGATTACTTTATTTCCTTGTAAGTAGCATGTACCGATTGTATGTAATGTGGTTGTGATAGAAAATGACATGAACTGTAATGGGAAATGGTTTTCATCGATAAATGTTTTCTGAGGACTCTTGATTCTTGTTCTATCCTTTGATCGATAAAACAATTCTAACGTGACACTTTATTATTACTGTCACACAAAAATAGTTAACAGCTCTCAATTTTTATCATTATTGTTGTTTATGATCTTATTAACAGAACTTTATGATGTATGTGTTGGATGCCATGAGACATACACATTTGTACCATGATCTCATTAAATGTAATAAGATTTCCGGCATTAAATTTTTATCATAATTTAGGGTGAAATTCGTGAGAGACCCCACCTGAATTATTACAAATTTCAATTTAACATTGACCATAGTGACATGGGTTAAAACTACTACATAACTTCTCATGTAGTTTGGGGCACGCTGTTATTTGTCCCCCAAAAAGAAAAGAAATAAAAAATATTTTACACTGGTCAAAAATTTTTCATGTTTACTATGATATTTACATGAACCATATTAAGGAAGCATTTCATGTTCATTATGATATAGGTACGCTGTAAAGCAGAGGCAACGTTATCGTTCATGCAGAACCACATCAAAGAGGCACAAGTACCAGCAGACAAGCTTTCACATCAGTTCCGTGATCTTCATCCAGCAACAAGTTATATGTGTTCAGTATCTGCAAGCACTGGTTCAGGTTTAGGTCCTGCCACAAATAAAGTGGTCTGGACACAATCATCAGGTAACATGCATTATATTTTTTCTTACACTCGGCCATGTGGAATTTGAATAATAATTTTACCAGTTGGTTGTCGGCACAAGGACTGAATTAAGTCCATAAAACAATACCAGGTAATCATTGTGTCAAATAGTTTCCATTAGCTGTCATAACATCCAGACCCTGAAGACAATAAGCAATTAAGTCTGTAGCGTTTGGTCCAAAACAACGGCGGTAGAATACCGAAGGAACAAAGGAGTGAAATTTACAAAATTCGAAGTCCAAATGCATGGCCAAAACGAGAACACAGAAAACAATGACGCCAGACACAAAACAACGACGCTAGACAGACGCAAAGCACAGAAACAGAAATCAAGTGTCAATAAATTTTTGCGTTGATATAACAAATAGTGTTGCAAATACTGCAGAAAATACCTGGAAATGATTGTAAAACTTATTTATTTTGATTTTCACAGGGTAAAATCTGTGGCATAATTCATCGGACAATATTTTATACCGGCGGAATGGGGTGTAAATTTGCAATTAAACAGCCCAAATATCTGTTTTAGTGAAGCACTGAATGGCAAAATTTTCAATTTTCTTTTTTGCTATGATTCGTGTAGAATAGACAAAAAGTTCAAAATTGAAATTGCCATCTGCAGCCCACAGAGAATGCCCTCAAGTAGACTGAAAAGTTTTTGGGTACACAAACATATAGAATGTTTTGCCATTTTTGAATGAAATATAAAATACTTAAGTCAAACATACATCCATTTTCTCTGTGAATGCACAGTAAAAGTAATTGGCGTTTTAATTGAAAACAGAAAAATGCTAGTAATTGATGAAACGTAAAACGATTGCATTGCATGTTGAACATCCAGATTTTAAGGAATGTATTTCTAAAAGGCAAACTATATGTAGTATATAACTGAAGCACTTGAATAATTCAAATTTTCAGATTTAAAAGAACCTCCAATACCTAGCATTGTTGACAGAACTGATACCACTCTTACCATAAAAATCGGAGAAGTGATGGATCCTACAGTCAGGTAAATAATAGATATATGTATTTGGATAGTTATTCGAGTCTAGTTGTATTTTAATAATTCCATTTACGTGAAGTGTTTTTTTTTTATTTTGTCTAAATGGTTAAATTGTCTAAATGGTTAAAACGTTTTAGATAATAATATACTTGTAGATGTAATGAAAAATTATTTTTTTTGTAGTTTTTACCGAATAATTGTGGAGGAGACTGCCCGTATCGTACGACGTGCTGTTCCAGAAAGTATAAAAGATGTTAAACTTGATTTTCAAACAGCTGCAGCCAATGGTTTAAGAGCATACGTTACTGCCCAACTTAATAAACAACAGCCTCAGTTGATAGGAAACTTTGTTATTGGTGATAACCATACATACAATGGTTTCTACAACGCTCCTTTATCTCCATTAAAAGAATATGACGTATGGTATGGAGCGTTTGCAATGGTTGATGGTGTAAGTAATATAATATGACGTATGGTATGGAGCGTTTGCAATGGTCGATGGTGTAAGTTTTTGTTATCGAACAATAGCAATCTTCGATATCATGGTTATTTAGTTTTCCTTTACATGCAAAAATATTCGACCTAAATTTTTTTGTGCTTCCAATAATAGTGTGGCAATTATCGGATAGACAGTGATCTGGTATATGGCTTCGGCAATGGTCGTTTGCATTTATCTGGTATAGAGCGTTTGCGGTGGTGGATAGAGAAAGTATTTATATGTTATGGAACGTATGCAGTGGTGGATGGAGTACGGATTTATCTGGTATGGAGTGCTTGTAACGGTCGATGGAGTAAAAATTTATTTGATATGGAGTAATTGTAATCGTCGATGGAGTAAATATTGATATAGTATTAAATATTGATATGGTATTAAACTTTTGTAAATGTCGATGGAGTAAGTATTTATCTGGTAAGGAACGTTTGCAGTTTGCAATGACCGACACGTATTTTAGTGCTGAGTTATAATACACTTCGTTGATAAATCTATCTTTTTTTCTCATATATCCAACGAATTGATGAGTGAAATGCAAGTACTCGACAACATCAAGTAGACTTTGATTTCGAAATTGTAAACTATTAAGCTGCTGCATTAACGGTATGAAACACTGAATAAGACGACTTGTCTTAAAACTGTCTGATTTATAAATTTTTAATATTCATGGCTGTCATATTTACAAATGGTATAATGCATGCTGTCTTCCATATTTGGCTGCATTTTTGCTTTACCAAATACGATTAGCGACCCATTATCACTGGTTTAGGTCCCCGAATCCTGATTCCAGTTTTAAAACAGGCCGTATCCTCAACACTGTCGTTTATCGATGTTCAAGTATTCTTGTGAATGCTCTTCTTTTTGACAAATTGAAGGTATTTTTTATGATTTTTGAAGAAAATAGCGATATTTGTAAAACAAAATTTTAATGGTACGAAATATTATCAAAACCATATCATGAATAAGTATGTCAAAGAAAATTCATTTGGGGTTGTTCAATGTGATCATCAGCAACTGTTAACATTAAAAGAATACTGTACTTGTGAATTATTTTCCCGTTTTGTTCATCTCTGTTGACTTGTAACAATAATATGTATTTTGATATACTTTAGACTCTTCGACAATCGTTTGCAAAGGCTGAAAAACAAGTTGTTGGTATGTGTAATAATTATTTTAGAAAAGCACAAAAACTCAAAACATATTATCAGTGTTAGATAACTGTAAATTATTTGCTATTATTAGCTATAACTACATTCCATTACAATAAATATGTTCTTTATGACCCGATTTGCTGTATGAATTTCATGAACACTGAGAAGATTTTTATTCCACAGTAAAGATAACACAACATTTATCTAACGGCATACACATTTGTAATGATAATATAGATCCGGACAGAACTGCACAAACATCAAAAACAGTTAAATGTTAACTACATCTTCTAATGATACAACTAAACCATAGAAGCAATGGCAAAACAATTGACAAAAAAAAATCAAAGTGGAGCTATGAAGACATTAAATGCAGTTAAAATATTTTTTCATGGTATACGTTTCCAAATATCGATGTGTTGATCTATGTACACTTACTCATTTACTATATATCCCTTCATTGCCAGTTACGTACTCTAAAAACTTCAACACATATTTTTGCGAATATCTCTGAAAAAAAAGAATTGATATTCTGTTGATATTCACAATAACAATTCCTCCTCCTTCTTAGTAATTTAAAAGAAGTCATTGAGATTCGTTTTAATGTAGCCAAACAATCATTCTATAAAACCATCGAGATTGGTTTTTAACTTTTGAATGTAACCAAACATTCACCCTGTATAAATCATTCCTTCAAAACTCCCACAACACATGCCTCAAAAACTTTAAGGTGTGGGAAATATTTAGATTTGAAACTTGACTTTTTTGGTACATATACCAAGAGTAGTAGCATACAATTAGAAATGATACGTATTTACTTGATCATGGTCTTATTTAAAACAATATTGCTACAGCAATTTACATGTTTTAAGCTGTGGCAAATATTGTTTTACATACTTTAGTAAAACATGACATCTTTAACTTTTGAAATTTTCCATCGAAAGTTTTATTGACTTGCACACAAAAATCAAAACGGACAAATATACGTTACAAAGTACCGAATTCTATAGGTGACCATTTCTTTATGAGTACATAACAGTACACAAACTCCAGCGAGTTCTTGAGACTGCGATATTTCACCATCAGTCACATATGAAAATAATTGTTTTTTTACGGCCTGTCTACTTTCATACTGTTTATTAACAAATTCTTTATTTTAGCAGACCGTATAGAACCAGCACCAGAGACGAACCACATACCAGTTATTGTTGCAGTTCTAGTAGTCTTTATAATGCTTATCTTAATATTTGCTCTATTGCTGTTTCTTTGGAGGTAAATAATTATGTCGTCCCAGATGTAGTCGGGACGACATATTGTTCTTTGTCCATTTCTCTATTATTCATTATTATGTCGCCCCAGACGTAGTCGGGGCGACATATTGTTATTGTATTGTTTCTTCTTTTTATTTTTTGTTATTATTGTTATTATTAATGTTCTTCCACACATTTTTGTCCGGACTATTTTGGGAAGACGGTTTGAGGTAGGCAAATGAAACTTGGCAGGAAGTTAGATCACCTTAACGAGAAGTGCAGGCTACGAACATTTTTTTCAAAATGGCCGCCATTTCCAAGATGGCTGTCATTTTACGTCACAATTTCAACGTTGTCGGATTTCAACGAAAATTGATTTCTAGGTAGATTTTGACTCTGCGAAAAAGATGGAATCATCGAATTGGCTGCCAGGGGCGACATCAGCTATTGCTTGCAATTGCAAATCTAGTTATGTCGCCCCAGACGTAGTCGGGGCGACATATTGTTATTGTTCTGTTTCTTCTTTTTCTTCTTCTTCTTATTATTCTTTGTTATTATTATTATTATTGTTCTTCCACACATTTTTGTCCGGACTATTTTGAGAAAACGATTTGATGTTAGGAAATGGAACTTGGCAGGAAGTTAGATCACCATAACGAGAAGTGCAGGGTACCGAAATTTTTTTCAAAATGGCCGCCATTTCCAAGATGGCCGTCAAAATACGTCAAAATTTCAACTTTGTCCGATTTCAACGAAAATTGATTTCTAGGTAGATTTTGACACTGCGAACAAGATGGAATCATCGAATTGGCTGCCAGGGGCGACATCAGCTATTGCTCGCAATTGCAAATCTAGTTACTATTATTATTGTTTTTCCAATGATTTTTGTCCGGACTATTTTAAGACAACGGTTTGATATAATCAAATGAAACTTGGCATGTAGTTGGATCACCATAGCGAGAAGTGCAGGCACCGAAAAAAATTTTCAAAATGGCCGCCATTTCCAAGATGGCCGCCAAAATACGTCAAAATTTCAACTTTTTCGGAATTCAACGAAAATTGATTTCTAGGTAGATTTTGACGCTGCGAACAAGATGGCAGCAACGAATTGGCTGCCAGTGGCGACATCAGCTATTGCTTGCAATTGCAAATCTAGTTATTATTGTTTCTTTCTTCCACCTCTTTTTGTCCACGCAGGTTCTCAATGATGCCTGGACAGAATTCATTCAAATTTGGTACAAAGTTAGATCACCTTATGAAGTTGTACCTCCACCAAAACCAAAAAAAAAATTTCAAAACGTTAGCGTTTCGAATTTGTCGGATTTCTATGAAAATCATAAAATCTCAAATATGCCTTGACAGAATTCATTCATATTTGGCAAAAAGTTGAATCATCAAAAGAAGATTGGCATGCATCAAAAAATTTTGCAAAATGGGCTACATTTTCAAGATGGCCCCCAAAATACGTCAACGTTTCAAAATTTCAAAATTTCAACGTTGTCCGTTTTCAACAAAAATTGATTTCTAGGGAGATTATGACGCTGCGAACGAAATGGAATCATCAAATTGGCTGCCAGGGGCGACATCAGCTATTGCTTGCAATTGCAAATCTAGTATTATTTTTGTCTATTTCATCAAATGTTGGTATTGTCAACCTATGAATGTTTTTTGATTGAAACGGTTTACTTTTTATGTTTATTGGGATTGTAATTTTAGGTCTTTTATCGCTTTGCATTTTTAAACGTTAATTTTATCTTAATGTTATGTATCATTTAATAATGCTTTCATTTATGTTTTTACAGTGTATGTAACCTTTTTGATTCTCAAACTATAGGTTGGGTTTTAGCCTTAAATTTCTTTCCAAACGTTATAAATATCTTTCATAAACAAAGGCATAATGCCATAAAATATGTATATCCATATAAATAAATAGGAAATATGACAATTGACAAAACCTAACAAATTGCTTCTCTGAAAATTCTAGGAAAAGGCATATGGCAGCAGAGAGGGAAAAGGCAGAAATGCCGAATTTTGGACCTACAATTGTACCAGAACCAGATACATCAACTCCATCTACACCTGTTGGTAAGTGTTGTCTCAGTTACTTACTATGATAAACGGGTATTACATTTGCATCTACTACAGAATCATATGATTTCAGTTTTAATCGTATTGTAAATTTTTAAGACTATAATATACACTTGGGAAAATTCTCTTAAAGATAAAAAAATCATTGGTTAACAGTAACAATTATGAACAATATGTTGGGATGTTTAATATTATTTGTATTTTATTTTTTGCAACTAATGTCTGATTAAGTAATATTATTTGTAAGGCTTCTGAATACAGGAATTCTTACTCTAATGAATGAAACAAAACACTTTATGATAAGAAATATCAATATAGGATTGAAAAAAACAATAGTACATCTGAATTCTGTAGATGACAAAACAGGTGTTATTCTTGACATACAGTGGTAAAGAACAATAATAAAGTTGGCACTGTACATTGTTTTTAGTTTTCATTTAGTTGTATATCAGCTCAATATCATTGCTTTTTTTATCTCATATCGTTTTCATATCATGTAACCAGCATACTAACATAGCAGTTGTTCTTCATTGGTTTTGCTGTAACAAAATCAATTTGAAGATTAGGCTTTTTTTAATTTTGTATAGCGAGTTATTGAAAAAAAAACGAGAAGAAAAAAATTATTATCAGCATTCTAATATTTCAATTTATATAACCATCAGTTGACTTGGATCCTACACAAACTTTTTCAAAGTCTGCAGTATATGGTGTTTTAATCATTCTTGTAATGTTTTATATAATTTTATCTCGATTCTAGACATTTATGTAAAAAACTTTCTTCCAAATTAAAAAAAATTCCACATGTTAAAGATTGATTTCGTCAGCTAATTTGTTCTCAAATATCTTGTCAAGCATGCAATTCATCCTTTATTAAATATGAACCAGGAAAATAAATGACAATTTAATAAACTAGTTTACTGATCAAACATTTGTCATGCCTTAAATTATGTCAGAAAATCGACATTAAGGTTCTGGTAAAGCTCAGACTATTAAACATTAACATTATTTTTTTTACATTCCTCCTCTGTTAATGCCTCTTGAGGTTATAAATAAGACAGTAAGTATACTGCTAATTTGTGGTTTAATCTTAGTTCGTTGTAGTAAATAGTCATTATTCTATATCTTTTGGATATCTTAACAAGCTTTATGAATATTTTATATTTGCACTTTATTTGTAAAGTTAGTTAATTGGAGTTTTGCCTGTAAACTAAGCTTTTTGCTGCTGTAAAATTTACGGTGTATAGACATAATCCGTAAAAAACATGACTGATATAGTTAAAACATGCATCAAGTTAATTTATTTGTACACTGAAATGAGGCAATGTTGGCTTTCTAATTACAACAAAAAAAGACAAAATAGGGGTACGACCAGGTTGTCAATTTCAATAATGACAGCGGTGTGTATAACTTACCTTTAATGATAAGGTATTAAATATATTTGAAATATGTAATCAAACCACATGAAAAGGATGCTTAGAGTCAGGTTAATTATTTGAATTTTTAACTGACATGAAGAAAAAGTACATGTTATCTTTACTACTTGGACAAGGTCGGTGAAATGGTGAGATCATACACTGTAATTTTCAAATGACCAATAAACAAGACATTCACAAACATGGAAAATCATATCCGACTCTGAACACCTCTAACTGGAGTGCACTGCACCTTTTCGCGGTTCATCAGTTTTTACAGATAAACATAAAACAATGTAAAACTATTTATGGACTATTAAGGATATCTGATTATGATTAGATTTACTGTCCATATTGTTTTTTCATCAAAATTAAGCCTATTATTACTAATAAACAACTCCATTAGTATGGAAACATCAGATTCAATAAATAATCATTGTTCAGAAATATTTTGCTTTCTGCAATGTCGTTCTGCTATTTTATTGCTGTTTGCTTTACTGTTAAATGTCTTCTGTTTTTTAAATTGAGTTTATATTATTTCGCTATCTTCAGATTTTGAAATAAATTGCAATATCGATATTTGTTCTATTATAACCACCGCCTATGCTACTGATAGTGGGTTTATAGTCCCAAAAGGGTAACATCAGTCTTGTCGTTCAGGAAAAGTTTCGATTTCTTAAGATTTGTTAAATTTATAAAGCTATGGAGGATGACTTTTCACGATTGTATAAGTTCATACAGGCAATTCAAATAGAGATTAGTGATAAATATGACCAAAGTCAACATTTTGAAAGAAAACGTTTTAAGCAATTTGCACTGGACAAAAAACCTTATCTCACCTGCCGGACATTGCATTTGTATCAAATCAAATTTTATAATCATCAAAAATTCAAAGGAACGAGAAAAAATGAAAACAATCGAGATGGCTGCGATAATAAACCGACTTTATTTCAAGTTGCAACATACTTTATTAAAGTTGCAACATGTATTGATCAAAACATTTCTAAATTTGACTTTTAATTTCAGCTTCAGATTTATAGACGACGTACTTTCTCTTAATAACCCAAGATTTAAAGAATATTTACATCGCATCTACCCCAGTGAACTTGAAATTAAAGAGACAACCAACACACCCGATTCTGCTTCATACCTTGACCTTTTGTTATACATTGAAATCTATAGATTATATGACAAACGTGATGATTTTGACTTTCCAATTGTGAACTTTCCCTTTCTCTGCAGCAATATACCTACATCCCCAACATATGGAGTATATATTTCACAATTAATTCGTTACTGTAGAGCGTGCAGTACATAACGTGACTTTGTGGAAAGAGCAAAAGCATTGTCACAAAAACTGCTGAGTCAGGGATATGTTCAGCCGTTGTTACTTTCGTCCCTTCAGAAATTCTATGGCCGTCACTACGGCATCATAGATAGATATGAAATGTCAGTGTCACAAATGAAAACTGACATTTTCAGCTAGATTCGCGTCTTCCCGGATTTGACACTACCGGTTTTGACTTTACCCATGGATTGACCCACTGACAGTGTAACGGGTGCTGTATACAGAGCAGGACATGCTTACCCTTCCGGAGCACCTGATGTCACTCTGTTCTTTTAGAGTTCACACCGTTAGTGCTTTAGTTTTTTGTGTTGTGTATGTAATGTTCGTGTGTTTTGTGGGCATGTGGTGTCTTTGGTCTTCCGTTTTCTGGTGTTCTTGCTTTTGCCTTGTGTCTGGACTTTGATTTGTGTAATCTTGTGTTTTGTTCCTTCGGTATTCTACTGCCGTTGTTTTGATAATGTTGGTTGATAAAAAATATTGTACGGTCATAAAATATCTACAAAAGCATTTTTCATTTTATAAAACTTGCCGAAAAAGAATGAATGTAATATCCCGCGCAACTTTGTGAGAATTTGTCACAATACCATTTTGCATTTTCTTTTTAATACAAAATAAAAGACGCTAAACAATTTATCTGAATTTTAAATGCTGGATATCATCCCGTTCGCCAGAATATGAAGCTTGAGGCTCGTGCGCTTTCGCCTACCTTCCCCTGTGCTTTATATTCTGGCTCACGTAATGATATTTTGTTATTTTACGACATACAGATAATATATACATATCAAATCCTATGTGACAAATAATTCAATACAACGACCAAAACTCAACGAAGCTTACACAAGGCCTCCAAACAGCCTACACCAGATCATACAGTAATGCTGTCTAATTTGGCTTTCTATTTTTCTCTAAATATATGGCATATTACATCATACTACGATTCAGATTATCTACCAAAACAGAAATACCTAACTGTCAAATCTATGGTATCCCTAATTTCAGTGATTTGTAATGTAGTTGATATGTTCCAATGAAAAAGAAACCATTAGGTGCACATCAGATTTATTTAAAAATTGTGCTAATTTTTTGAGTTGTACATGGAAAATTAAGAAAACCCGAGAAAAGTATTCATCTGTAAATCATAACATTGTTTCTCATTTTGTTCCTTTCAGATGATGTAGAATTAGAACCTTTAATAGAATCTTGTTCCAATAAAAATGAACAAGAATCTGAACCTGTTTATGGTAATGTAGGAGCTTGTGTCATTCCACCTGTACGTGTCGAAGATTTATGGGATTATGTCAAACAGAAAAAAGAGAATGACGTGGAAGGTTTCCGAACTGAATATCGGGTAAGATTTTCCACACCAATAATCAGTACAAACATTCTTAATTTAAAATATTAACAGTAATGTAATTGTTTAATGAAATAGTACCTATAAGGAAATCATACATTTATAGATTAGCAATAGTGCTTTGATTTCATGAGTCATGGCTTAGATAATACATTGTGGAATTTTTATTTTCAGCTTATTCCGGCTGGTCTAACAGCCTGCTGTGACGTCGCACAGAAAGCTGAAAACAAAATCAAAAATCGCTATGGGAATATTATTGCTTGTAAGTTGTATTACTTAAGTTGATTTTCAATAACTTCATTTTAATTCAGATAAAAATCAGCAGTATAAATGCTAATTAAAGTTCTCAGTAGTGGCAAATTGATGCAAAATCGACTTAATCTTTTTACTTGTAGAAGTTACAAACTACTAATCATAACGAGGAAAGTGATACCTTGCTATGAATATAATGTTCTTCTTAGAAAACAGTTTAATTAAGTTTAGCCATATTCTTCGTTATGAGAAACAGGCATCGAGAGAACAAAACAGTATAATAACTGTTAATTGATTAAGTTCTGACATTATGACATTTTCAGTGAATATTCTGTAATGAAAAACCACATTCACATGTAATAATTATGTATCTAAGAAATTTGCAGAATTATATGACTGGGTATCAAAGAGTCCTTGAATATGAAGTATTTTAGTTACAATTTAAATATATAATGACATGTTTCTGTTTTCAGACGACCACAGTAGGGTGGTGTTAACTCCTGTCGCTGACGATGTTCATGACGATTACACCAATGCTAACTACATAGATGTAAGTAGACTGAAAGGAACGCTATTTAGCTCTGTTCACATGAAGTAAAATAGTACCTACCGGTAGTTCACTATTTCTCAAAGTTATTGTTTTGTGTTAAATTAAATGATGATGAAGTTTGTTTAAAATGTAAGAAATTCAAATCAATAAAACGAATCGTCCTTCCGCCCACTAATGTTCTAGATAAATATATATAATTTCGTGAAGAAAATGGTTCCTCTTGAGAAATCATTCCTTTATTGGCCTTAAAACCTTAGATGATTAGACATATGATAAAAATTTCTGTAGTGGTTTATGAAGGTGTTAATGTGAGATGTTTAATAAGAAAAAGAATATCTTTGTGCAAAACATTTTACATTGTTTGAATAGATAAAATTTTGCATGACTTAAAACCAGAAAAATATTCTTAATTTTAATGTCTTAATAGGCATAGAGGCTAATGTTTTAATAGTAAAATATGATTTTACGAGATATAACATTTATATAACATATTACTGTAGAACAATCTGACCCAGTCCTTGTATAGTAAAATACTTGGTATTGAGGTATGTGCCATTATATTTGAAAACAAATTAGAAAGTTTTTGTTGTCATAGTTCTTATTAATATATCATTGTTTACTCTCAGCTCAGTTGCTCTTTAAATTGTACATCTTCTAATTGCATGACACATTAATTAAGTTTTTTACCTCTGTTAAGATACAATTCTCCAACGAACCATTATTTATGCTTTTCAGGGATATAAAAAGGAAAAAGCTTATATAGCAGCACAAGGTAAGCCTAATACAGTTTAAACCATAATTTCCAAAATTCTTGACTGAAACAAAACACTATAACTTTTTCTGCATTTAATAAGATGATCATTAATATTTAACAATTGTCATCGTCAATTGATTTAAAAGTCTTCATACGTCATCTGCTAAAAGATTATATATTTCAGGAGAATTCATTTTTGTCTTTACCCTATTTCTACCCTTGATACCAACCAGTGACATTGCGGGTTACATGATTAGCAGAGATTTAGGCAAACAAGGCTTTACACTCTTCTCAACGTTATGTTTTGTTAACAGGGCCAACAAAACCAACTGTTGATGATATATGGAGAATGGTGTGGCAGGAAGACTCAAAGACTATTATTATGTTAACTAATCCTACAGAAACTGGAAAGGTATAGATACCAATTTATGTTTGAATTTGAACCTTCAACATGATAATGTTTCCAAACTAGGTGTTGCAATATCGTGAATAAAAAAACATTACACTCTTATCTGGTGTATGTCTTTCATAATGTACTTACTGTACCTGATGCTCAATGTGAACATACGCCATTATGAATTTCTTCCTTGGTCTACAAGAAATTAAAATAAAGTCAGGATATTTTTTGAATTAAATATATATGAAGTTGTGCAGTACATTATATTCCGATTTACAGATGTAAGCCTGCTTTTGATTGGATGACGTTCCCTGAATGTCAACATATATTCATAAAACTGGCAAGTAATATAAGTTGTCATGGAAATTGACAAAGTCATTACATGAAAACAACATTGTGAAATTGATAAGAGTAACATTTTTCGCAGATTTCGTTTCACCTAGGGCTGTTCATCGGAATATAAAGGTAATTCAGGTTACAGACGGGGTATATGGCGTGTCATACCCTGGATGTTTATTATATTTCATTCGGCTTCGCTATATACCCCGTCTGAAACCTGAATAACATATAATATATTTTATCATATATTGACTTTTACTAAAAAGTGAGTCAAAGAGGTTAAAACATAACGATGCCTCAACATTTTTTCTGCAATTGTGCTACTTCATATCTCTTCATATTTTATATAGAAAAAGTGTGAACAGTATTGGCCTGATCAAGGGAAAGAGGAGTATGCTGGTCTGATGGTTGAGTTTTTAGAATGCAGAACATTGCCAGACTTTTCCATTCGAACATTCCGTATATCAAAAGTATGTATTGAACTTTTTCATTTAAATGATTTCATATTTTCGAATAATGCCTTAAACATTTTTAATGTTTGTCACAACATATATTAAAGACAGAGGAACATAATAAGGTTTTTGTTATTTTTGATGAAGGTTAACGGAAAAACTAGCATTATTTAATGTTTTAATGTAGCAATTGTATATAATTATTTTCGTTTAATCGAATGTCATTGTCACACAATTCTTTAGGATGACAAAACCACAGTTGTAAAACAATTCCACTATACAACGTGGCCTGATCATGGAGTTCCACGATTTGGAAATTCGCTTTTATTATTTCGTCAAAAGATTCGATTACATGATAATTTGGACCACGGACCACCAATAATTCACTGCAGGTAAGTAATCGTTGTAACCTATGGTAAATAAATTCAACATTAAATACGTCTAATTACAGGCTATACATTGTTTAAAAAACATGCCATTGCAGGTAATTACATTCAATTTTATGAATAAATCGTCAACAATAAATGTCAATCATTACATTAATTACTGTTGCAGGATTCATGTATATTTAATTAATATGACTTTATTCTTGTCACTTTTCTAAGCCCTCTGACTGCAAAGAATAATGCCATACAACGTTGGTTTCAAACTTTTCATCATGTGTATCGTTAGATGTAAATTTCATAGTTCAAAATGAATTTCTAAGACAAATTTAGAACTTTCCTATCCCTTTCGTTAGTAATTAAATGGATGAATGGTCAAATTTGTTAAAGCCGACTTAGCAATTGTCCTGCTAGTTGATGGCGATAACATTTCATTATATCAAGGGATAGACCAACTATTGTACTGCTCCAACATGTTCGTTAAAAAGCTTAAAGAGAGTCTTCATGAATACATCTCACACCATTTTGATTTAGTGGGTACCAAGGCAGTCTCTACCCCTTTTTTCTTGTTCTGTATAAACTTCGAAAATTCTATAAATGCGATGCAATTCTTCTGAGTTTTTACATAGCTTGCATAACAAAATTTACTGTATATTATGCAACTTGACGAATTTGTAGTTTGAAACTAATTTGTCGATGCCACTGTTGTTGGACTAGATGTCCACAAGGTAATTTTTCACCTGCCAAGTAATCAGACTTGTCCGGCATGAAAATTTTTTATTGCATTTTATAGGAATTTAATAATTCAATAAAAATCCTAATCCCTAAAAAATACTGTGGCTTCATTCTCTGTATTTCACTGGATTGATGTCTTTGGAACTGGATTTGGCTTCCTTTTGTGATATTTTTGGAAATGGGTATTCCTGTCTGATTTTTTGGATTATGGCTGTCCATATTATTTGATTCAATGCTGCTGAATAGAGCTTACCCTTTGAAACAAAGCACAACATAATTTACTGTTTATTATACAACTTGGTAATAAACAGCACACGTAATTTGTTTTGAGGTTATCAGTGATTCCATGATTTTAAAAATATGTTTTGAAACACGTGTACAGCATAACGAAATTTACAGTTTTCTAAGCAACATCGGTATTTTTTGTATTTTTTACCCTTGGTGTGCTCATATGTCATTAATAAAATAATTTCGTATGGCAGCCACAGTTGTGAAAAATAAAGTAGTGACAGTCACTAGCGTTTTCAATAATAGTATACTTGTCATTAATCAGGTTCTTTTTCTCAGATCTTTCATTGAGAGCCGTAACTAATTAATTATACATTTTTCGGGCTTTAGTTTTCCATATTTTAAGTATATCAACATGTATTACTACTGCTAATGAACTTCAATTTTAGAAAAAAAAGTGCATATTTTTATATCTGAATGTGTCATTAGTGGGAATCAGTAAATGAAGCATATAAATTAGTTTTTATGTGAATTATATAGTTATTTTCCAAATTTTACTTCATTTTATGAACATATTTAACAATAGATGACGGCAGAATTTGCATCTTTTACATTCAATCTATAAACTACAATCTCGATAACGTGCTGAATGCTAAGTCAGAATTGTGTTTATTTTCTGTAATAAATGACTTTTAATATTGGATAAAACAATTAGAAATAAATAATATTTTACTGGACATATCCTGTTATAGGAAACCTGATGTGACCAATAAGATCTAACGTATAAATGAGTCACTAAAATTTCAATTTGAAATTGTATTCTAAACTAATAACTACTAATTTTATTTTTTACCGTCTTTCTTGTCTTTAATTTGATTAAACCAATCAATATCCTGTCCAAATTTCTTGTTTATTGTCAGTGATTACAACAAACATATTAGGTTAACTGTAACTTCATAAAATGGAGATGAAATAATCTTGATAAAAGTAATTGTTGGGTAACGATTTCCCCATTAAATAATCTTAATGTTACTTCGTGGAAATAAATGTGAATGCAAGCGAAATAATCCATTTATTTAATACCAATTTCTAAAACGAGTAATCCCTTAGATCGAGTACAATATTTGATAGTAAATAACAAATCATGTCATTTCGCTAGATATTAGCGATTAGTTGAACCCGGAGAATATTGTCAGAATCTTCTTCACCACAAGTTTTAGCGTCGTGTAGATGCATTATATGTGATGATTATAGATGATTTTATCATTTTCAATTTTTTACATTAGAACGAGCCAATTGTGGTGAAATGCACGCGAACTGAATAGAAAGGTAAACATAATTCCTTGTCTGTTTGTTTCTTGTGTTGTTTAAACTATATAACCTCGGTAGCTGTATTATCTTATATATAATTTGTAGTGCTGGTGTTGGACGGACAGGAACTTACATCGCTATTGATGTCAACCTAGACCAGGCCAAGAACGAAGGCATTATAGATGTACATAATTTTGTACAACTTATCCGTACACAGAGAGTTAATATGGTGCAAACATTAGTACGTATTTTGCTCACAGGGTGTTTGCAAAAATAAATAATTTCACTTCATAAAAATATCACATCAATTTACCATGTAGTTTTAAGAATCAATTGATCAGAAATGTGTGTAAACATTATATTAGATCGTCTCGGCTCTTTTCTGCACTTAATTTCTCAACAAATTATAGCTGACCGCTTGTAAAATTTATCTGATTATGCAAACGTAAAAACGAATTTAAACCATTAAAGCTTAGCATTGATTCCAACGACAATTAAGAGGCCGAAATCGTACAGATTCACGACTTCTTTTGCAACAATATATTTGTCCAGTTTGATTGGTTGATATTATAGGAGGCAATCGATAATCTTGGCAACGATGGTTATTTTTTGCCTATTTGTTGGCGCATGATGGTTTATGCATGCATAAACAATGAAAAGATGTGAAGTTAATAAACAAGAGACAAAGTGCGAGAAGGAACTTCATCTGTGAAGGATATTAGCTCACTTCTTTCTAAACATGTCCTTGTTATAACGGTATGCTGCTGTTGTTCCTTATTCTGCAAAACTCGTACAAATAGTCAGCGGTGTTCATTATGTGCATTTTTGGTTGTAGGAGCAGTATTTATTTGTTTATGATGTGTTATTGGAAGCTTTGATATGTGGGGAAACAACAGTTCCAGTAGCGAAATACCTAGACACATTATCAGATCTTTTACAGTATGATGAAGCTATAAGTAAAACTAAGCTGGACGAACAGTTTGAGGTAAATTTCGAATATATGATATATATTTCGATGCTATATTAAAGACTATGTGAATCTAACACCAAGGTGAGTGCCACACAAAAAATCTCAGACACCCAAGGGTAAGGTTTCAAGTACTCGGACGAATCTTGCCGAGTCATCTTTACCGAGATTTTTTGTCAGGCACTCTCACTCGTGTTGGATGAATTTTCTCCCCATCAGCGTAAAAAATTTTTTTTAAAAATCTTCGCCTAAGCGCCATTGTTGACATCAGTGAATAAATTCCCTTTCCCGGCGTGCATGGAGCACGCGTCCGAGTACGGAGTTATTTCGGTACCAATGATTTACACATTTATGGTGTGTTTCAGTTATTTTTTCTCTTTCAAAGGCAAACAATATTATCTTTGATTATATTAAATGATATACTTTTTGATTCATGTAGGTTAAGCCGTGTATATTGTTGAAATACAACATTGGCAGGAATAAATTCGTGTAAATTGTCTTAACCGCCCCTGTGTAAGACAGAAAAATCTTGCACTGCGAAAATAATACATTCCTTGTCTGATGCGGGAGAACATGTAGAAAAACGTGGTACTTTTAATCAGTTTCTGTGTGAAACAAATGTCTTGTATCAATTAGAACTTATATGTTTAAATTCGAAAACAGTTACGAAATGTGGCATTATGCGTTCTACTTTAAACGAGAAAGGGTATTAAAAACAGTCCTGTTATTTTCTTTTCAAGTGTGTACCCCTGGTGAGTTTTGCATGTCAATATTTTATGTGTACTCATCATATAAAGAAATTTAAAATATTATATCAATATTTATGCATATGATTTTTTGCAATTAAATATTACCAATTATTATTTTATTGGTGGGAAGTTACATATTTGATACACAATATAAAAGAATTACAATGTATATTCAATGACAAAATACCAAAGAATACCAATTGTATAATAGGTCTTTGACACAAATGTACCTAACTTCTAACTACATGAATATAAGTTTTTTCATTCGTTGTTTGTGTACATTTATATCCAGAGAATCGAAGTTTCCAGGGCTAGATTGTTTCTCGCCTTTCGGTCTTTTCACCAGCGAAAAAAAACTTTAACGTAGGGTATATCTTTTGAATCGCAAATGTTTGGGCTTTTCATATGTGTTTTCTTTGTGGTAAGACCGTTGAAACGGTACCAGAATATTTGACCCCATGAGTTTGATCTTGGCATGTGACCGATGATTTTTAAAAAAGCTTATAAACTTGGTCATAGGATATATCTTTTGAATGGTTAAGTGATATGATGACTTTTATATTTTGGACTGGTATGCCATGTGAAAAGACTTTCCAACAGTGTGAAGATTAAGTTACCTAATGACCTGGACCTTGGCATGTGAGCAACTGTTTGAAAAAGAAATTAACTTTATCATTTGATATATCTCCTAAATGTTAAGTGACACTGCTTTCTTTTTGCACATGCGTATTTCTGGTTGGTTCCAGAATATTTGACCTCCTGATCTTGACAAGAATTTGAACAACTTTTTAAAAGCTTTAACATTGGGTACATCTATCGATTGTTAAGTGGTAGGTCTTGCATATTTCATATGTGTTTTCCTTGTGGCAAGACGTTTCATTTGGCACCAGAATACTTGTTACCTTGACCTTTTCACTGTATTATTCGGTTCAATGATTGATTATTTAGATATGGATCATCTCCCGTTTCTTTCAAAGAACATTCAGATTTTGATATTTTTGTGCAATATTTCACAATTATTGCATAAAATACTTTATAAACAGTAGAGGTGATGTTTATGTTTTATAGAAATAAGATGACCGATAAGGAATGTCTATCTATATCTACACAAATTGTACTAAAAATCTATCAATTCCGATCGCAGAGTTTCTTCATAAAACCAAACGAAATCCGAATAATCGTTAATATTAAATATAGCTGAGGACAAAACTACGATGTTGGGAGTTAATCCTTCGGTTTTAGAATTTACATAAATTTAGATAATAGTAATTGAGCAAAGTGTACACCTGAGATATTATCTCATGTACAAGTACACAATATCTAAGAAAAATAAAGAGCATACATCTCTACCACGGGGAATTGTTTTACCAACTCCACACTGCAATAAAAGACAAACTCCTGTATTAAATATTTTATGAAAGTATATGGAGTAAATGAAAATGAGACCATAACACATATGTTAACTCCAACTGCAATAATTTTAATGAACTGTATGGCCATTTCGGAAATTTATTCCTCATCAGCAGCACTAGAACCCAAACAAAGGAAATCTATTATTTCAAAAATGTTAAAATGCATAAAACCAAACGAAATCCGAATAATCGGTAATATTAAATATAGCTGAGGACTCTTATCTTATCTCTGATATAACATCATTTACTCGTGCAAAACTCTTTCCTTAGCTGATTTTGGCTTCTCATTTAGATCATAGTATTTACTTGCTCTCTATCAGTTTTTATTACATATTTGAGTTAATGGTCTTCCAAATGTTTAGATTTTATCTACACTGAAGAGATATAAGTTGTTGAAATGGCCATATGCAGAAATTGAATTCAGAGTAAGATCGATATTAAGTTATTTATTACTCTAAAGCCTTTTAAATGTTTTGTTGCATTCCTGTATTTTTGGACTCGAGCATCAAGAGTGAGAAATTGACATGGAAATGTGCATATTACGCATAAAATCAGAATATTCCAAACATACTGTAAACCTGGAAATTTTCGCGATTTTCGCGTTCGGGGTGGAAGCGCGAAAATAAAACGGCGCGAATATACTTGTCTATGATTGAAGTCAATGGTCAACAATTTGGCAGCGCGAATTCAAAACTGAGCGAACTAAAATCCTGTCAATTTTCCGCGAAATGAAGACCGCGCGATAATTTCCCGGTTTACAGTATTCCAAATCTATTACAAATAAGATAAGATGGGATAATTGCTTTATTATCTAATCATTGGCTCAATGGAGGCATATATAACATTACAAACATATATGATTAAATACAAAAAAGTACATTTTTCAAAATTGAAATTATTATAAATTGTTGAAGCAAGTGTGATCAATTCTGTATTATATGTCGTATATAGGAAGAATTAAGTTTATCCTTCTTAAACCTGTCCTGTGTCAACAGTACAGCAAGTAATAGAGAGAAGCACTTACAATGGCGAAAATTACATGTCACAATCCACAGAGAACTGCACTAGAAAAACAAAAGACAAACGTAGACAACGGAGCAATTAGAATAGCACTTTTGGGTAGTCTTAATGTAGTTGACACCAGAGGACGATGCTTAAAGTATCTAGTAAACATTGAGAGATATATATCGTCTGTGACAATAGCACAGCAGACAGCATTACAGTCGGTCACAGTGCAGCTGACAACAAGGGACGATTCCTATCAATAAAGGAACATATATTACAAACATTATGTAAATTATATACCTATTTTGACTTTTGTTCATGTGTTTATATGTATTTGCACCGAAATACCAGTCCTCACAGTCGAAAAACTAATACGGTAACCAATGTACATAGTCACCCAAATAGTCACCCAAATAACCATTGTAATTCACAAAGTCGTAGAATATATCCCTGACAAGACACATTCTAACTGTTGACTTACTTGTCCGTTCAATGTCCCTGAGAAGACACCTTTTACTGATGACTTGCTCGTAAAGTCAATCTGTCATTGATATGTATAGTTCATTCACACGCTTGGATCATAGTTATAAATGTATTTCAGGTCCTGCGATTAATTTCTGCAACAATAGAGAAAGATGACAGTACAACTGGTTTACATCCAGAAAATATATTTAAAAATAGATCGACAGAAATTGTCCCAGGTAACTATCGACTCTTTTGACTTTTTAAAAATCGCTGATAAGTTTCACTGAAAATATCAATAAATCTGTATATAACAAGTTTGTAATCATTTTCATCTTACACCAATTCCCAAAGAAACTGCTTCAAGAAAGATAACTCGTCGTCATTCGTTTGTAAAACATGTGTATTTTGCAATGCAATTTTTTTAACCTGTTTCTAGAAATATAACCCGTCATCATTCATGGGTAAATTACTTGCTCAGAAATACTGTTTCAAAACAATTTCTCTAAACTTCGATAATGACGATTGTTACCGAGTACCTTTTCGTGTTCGGGACAGATGCTCTGAACACTTTGCAACCTATTGTATAACATTATTAATTATTATTATTATTGTTGTTGAATATAATTTTTGTCTTAAAAACTAAGTTGTCCTCCAGAGATACAAAATATACTTCAAGTTACGAATTTGATCATTTCAGGCGTAAGGTTCGCGCTCTAATAATTTTTAAAGACCAGATTCGTAAAGATTAATTAATGCAAAGAAAAATATGTTCATGGGAAATTAAAATTTAACAGTTCTCACTACATTTATAGAACAAAATTAAGTGCTACAGAGAAAATAATGAAAAAAGGTAGTTGCATTTAAAACGAAGTCTTTGATCTTTTTTTTATTTTGCTAATGAGGCATATTTGTTAAATGGTCATATTCAGATTTATACTGCAATCTCAGTTACAACAAAACTTAAGTATTTGTTACAAAATGGTTTGTTTAATGTTTTCAATAAATCACTAAAAGTTGATGAATAAAGCCTTAAAGATGTTGTTTAATCAAAACGTAATTAGTGTTTATCGAAACTTCTTAGATTGATACGTACATTTGTATTAATGTTTGTATTGTAGCTAACAGATGTCGACCCTATCTTACCACACAAGTAGAAGATCATAACGATTATATCAATGCGGTTTTTCTTAATGTGAGTAGACAAAATGTATTATGCATGTGCATTTATCATTATTCAGAGCAACTTGCTTCTTTTAAGTTGTACATGAATTTAGATATATGTGTATAAATTAATATATTTTTTGGTGTGGTCTATGATTTTTTTATTATTATGAGAGAAATGAGAAAGGGTACAATACCTGGAACGAAACCCTTAATTTAAAGAATTATCCTTTTTAAATATAACTTGAATTTGAGTATTTTGGTACATTATTTAAATTAACTGTGGCCTATCCCTATTTACATATTATCAGATAGAACTGTGTAATCTAAAAATAATTTATTGCATTTAACTAACTATGAATAGACGGGTATCGTGGTGATTTTACGAAGTATCATTGATGGTGAGCTTATCATAGATAAAACGAGCTTCCGAGTATTTTCCATCATTTAACCTCATACTATCTAACCAAGAATTTGTCAAGATTTGTTGACTATTTACTGTTTCTGTGATACAGAAAATATGAAAAACAGGAAAAAGCCAGGAAAAAATAATAACTTATTTTCAGGGCTTCTTCAGAATAAAGAAAAAAAAACTAGCCCAATCTTTAGTTGCAGCTTCTGTTATAAAGATGATATTTTGTCACTAAACAACCATCGCTTTGATGATTTTTTTTTTCATCTCATCTATCCGAAGTAGCTCTTAATAAAAGATATAATAGACTCTTCCACCTCGACCTTATTCCTTCACCTTCATCTTGAAATTGAATAAAAAGTACACTACAAATCAAGCTGGACGACAAGCGCGATGACTTGAATTTTCCAATAGTCAAATTTCATTTTCCTGCCAGCATGTGGAGTTTACATCTCCCAACTCATTGGCTACTCAATGGCCTGTGGTCGATACAGTGACAACCTTGATAGAGCTCAGCTGCTCACAAATAGGCTACTTAAAGCAAGGGTATGTTGCCCCTAACTTGTAGTCATCACTAAAGAAGTTTTATGGTCGACATCACGATCTTTTGGGCCGCTATGGAATGTCCCAGATGACATAAAATATTTCTCTTTACAGCTAAAGTCTTTTATCCCCTGAATTTGACTTGAATATCAGAATTGACATGTTCAAGGTGGTGGGTGTCTTATAAGAAGCAGGAGATGCTTACTTTTCCAGTCCACCTAATCTCACCCATGGTGTTTTATGGGTCCGTGTTGTTCATCTTTGTATGTGAGTGTGTCTTCATTTTTTCTTACTCATGTCTTTGCTTCTTTGTATTACCGATGTTGCCATTGTCCTTGGATTATTTGTGTTGGGACTGACGGTTCGGTTCTCATTTTCTTTTAATTTTAGAAATGCTTAACAGCCAATTTAAGATCGACTTTTATCAGATGTGGAGAGCAAGTTGGCATATATACTCGGTCTTCATTATACAGGGAAATATATACACTTATGCTAAAATGTTCAAAATGCATTGCCCCCTTATGTGAAATAAAATGTAGTTAGCCTTGGTACTAAACGCCCAGAGTTTCTCACCTAAGCCACGAAAGGTAAATATTTTCCTACCATTTTGCGTAAGTCATGAAATGCAGATTATTTTGAGGTCTGAAAAGTTTTTATTAGTCTAAAAAGTCGTTTTAAAAAATGGCATGTTGATATTCTTATTTATTTCAGATACCTATATCCTTTTATTTTGGGCAAGTTATTACATTTGTACCGTGCAATATATTGAACATTGGTGTAAGAATGAATATGTTGTGGATTGTGCATAAAAAATACTAATATTTATGCACCTCAAGGTGACCTTAAGATGAAGAACAACAATGAAAGCGTTGTCCCATCTGCTTAATTTTATCATGTATTTATAGGGATTTTGTCCCATGTACATTTACTCCATATCCCTATATTTGTTTATTGATTTTAAGGGCAATTACGAATTCAATCATTCTTATTTCCGAATAATTGCAGCAATATTTATATTTATAACATACTGTCAATTTTGATTGACTTTATATTTGTTTGCGCCTGCTCCTGGCAAGTTTGTTTCTGCGCTTTCATGAATCCGAAATTATACAAAGCCTTTAAAAATAAAGAATAAAATTCTTGTTGAATGATAACATTTTTTATCCAGTCAACACAGAATGTATAATGTCGGTTCTTTTTCTAGAAGTTATTAGGGATGAACGAAACTATAATGTATGATAATTTTATTTGCCTATAAATTTGAATTATTCCTTGGTAATTGTTACATTACTTCTTTCCCTGCATACAGCGTACATTTATCTCGACTGACACGGGTCATCCTCTCAATACCAGGGCTTCACCGAAAGATGTTTCTTTCTCACAACTCCTTTAAAAATATCATGACCATTGCTATAAAATGGTACTGAGTTAAGAAAAATGTCCATTGCTATAAAATGGTACTGAGTTAAGAAAGAAACGTCAAACCCTATGGACACAACCATTCTTACCCAATACGGAGAGAAAATGTTGTTTCTCGAACTTGAAATGAGGATACGTGAATATTGATATGCTACGCTTCCTTATATTTGTTAATTAAATCAGAGGTGTATATTATGGACAATATAGACACACGTGATTCATTTGTTCTTCGATATACGGGTTTGATGAAAAGCGCCGTCGAGAAAACTCATTTGTCATTTGTTAAAAGTTCTATTTAACCAATCAAAAGCTGAAGCATGTGCCATTTAATATATGAAGACATTGAAGTCTAACTATCTTGTTTTATACTTATTCGATATGTATGGCATTTAGCCTTTGCCCTTTGCTTTCTTTACCACACTTTATTCGCTGCATGAATAATAAAGGGCTGGGCCGAGTGCAGCATGATACGACCACAGCATGTCGGTCACTGAAATTTGAATAAGTGTAATTTAAAGTTAAAACCTTGTCAAAGTATCTAGATGGATGCAATAAGGAGATTGACACAATAATTAGCTGGACACAGACTAGGAAACATAACAATTAGCCCTTTTGATCCTTGAAAGCTCGGAACTGTAAGAATTATGCTAAATCTGTTGACATACTACTGACCAGTCCAATATCCAGTGGTATTTAAACAAAAGAATGTGAGCTCTCGTTTAGAAAAGATAAAAAAAGTCGATTACAATGTATAGGTCTGTTATTAGGTGCTTTAAAAGTTACTTATAATGTAAAATATTCTACTTTTCATGTGCGTATGACAGACTTCTATATATACAAATGACAAAAAGTTTTTGATTGAATGTACTTTGCATATTTTAGAAGAAAAATGATATTTTTGATAATTTTCCTCTTATAGAGACTTATGGATCGTACCGTTTCTTATAGCCTGACATTGACCAGAAAAATATGCTTTTTCTTTAAATAATCATCTTTTCATGTGCCGATTTTCGGCAGGGTACATGTAGCGGTTCATATACAATAAACAAAAAGAAAATCCAATCGAAATATGACTAAAAATAAAGCTTTTTACATATATTGAAAAATTGCAATTTTTGCCCTTTTGACTCCTTATATTGTTCTTTTGACCCATTATAGCTAAAAGAAAAAAGGTCAGAGATATTCCAAATTTGTTGGCATACTACCGGAAGCATTACAACAAGAGGAATTCAAAGAAAATAATCCCTTTAAAATCGATGAAAAATTTAGATTTTGCATATTTTGAAAAAATTGCAATTTTTGCCCTTTGGACCCCGTATATCTCGGAAATGGTAAGAGGCACGCCAAATCTGTTGACATTCTACTGAAAGCCTATAACAAAAGGAATAAAAAAAATCCCATAAAATCCAATCAAAAATAAAAATTTAAGGTGATATGCTCATTTGCAATTTTGGCCCCTTTTGGCCCTAATAGCTCCCAAAGTAAACAGGTTATCAAAGATCTAATGGTTATGTGCTGAGTTAATTTTTCATAAGGAACCCACTGCAAAAAACTGCCTCCAAATCGGACAAAAATTGAAATGTTTTTGATTTGCTTCTCTTGAGCCCCATTTATCTCGTGAACGGTACATCCGACGTGAAATTCGTTGATAAACTGCAGATTGGAAATTTCCTCAAGAGCACAGAGAAAGAAACCCCATCAAATTCCGATAAATAATAAAGATTCTAGAGCCCAATATATGAAAGCATCCAAATTGTCCTTTTTTACCCTTTTTTTAAAACGGGCGGGACCAAAATAACAAAAACTAATGCAAGCCTTCCTTTTTTGCCCAGGAACCTTGTGTTAAAATATGGTAAGGATTGATTTATTGGAACTAAAGTTATTGACCAAAAACAAAAGTGTCTACGGACGACGACGACAACGACAACAACGACGACAGCACCATATCATAATACGACCTCAAAATGCGGTCGTATGAAAAATTTAAAAATATTAAATGCCATGCAAGTCACGAAAGAAATCTTATGAACAACCTTAAAATAAATTATTGCTTTTATGCGAATATTCTATAAATACGTCGTTTTCCACATAAAGATCTGGTACATGATAACATACTTATGTTGTTATTTTGTCATCTGATATACTGTGGATTGATTTATTTTCGTTGGTACCAATCTTCGTAGTTTGGCAGAAGTATTCCACTTCGAGGACAACTAAATTCATGGTTTTGGAATTTTCTAGTTATACAGAAATGGAAAATATACATTTCACTGAATACTTAAATTAGTGGTTCAAAAACACCCACGAAAACCATGAAAATTGGTACCCAACGAAATATAATGAATCCACAGTAATATTAAGTTCTTGAATTCTTCCGGTTCGTACTTGCTGTGCATAACAATATCTTGAGGTTAAAGGTCCTCTTTTCAGTTCAGTGTTAAACCTATGGGAATTTTGTGTGAAATCGGCTTGTTGGCTTATATCCAAAAATTATCTGATATATTTACACATGCAAAGCTACCATTATATCTAGTTTATTGAAAGCACAATTGTACTCCTTTGGGAGTTGATGGCAATACATGATTACAATATCGTCGTGTATTGTAAAGTCGAGGGTCATCTATTTTGCATATTCATTAGATGACGTTAAAGCCATTGTTTGACCCAGGATTGTCAAACTGTAAAAGTGATGTCTGAGTTTTAAATTAATACAAGTATCTGTTCAAAATCAATATTTTAACAGGTAAAAACAAAGAAAATCTGAAAGATGCCAATTTCCGCCATTTTTGTTAATGTACATTTTTAGGAATCTTATTTTGGTTATTTTTAGAGCACATAGGTCACCAAGGTCATGAAAGACATGGTCAGTTGATTAATTTGCATATCTGGGTCAAAGAATT
>MJUU01057156.1:429689-444643 GCA_002080025.1 Modiolus philippinarum | reverse complement strand
CATTGACCTTGGAATGTGACTGTGTGGTAAAATTTCATCACAAATGTGAAATGATATTTTTATGTTATAACATTAAACTAAATGAGAACCGAACCGTCAGTCTAAAAAAAACAATCCAAGGACAATGGCAACGCTGGAAAAACAAAGAAACAAACACATAACATGAGAACGGCACAGAAAAGAAAATGAAGACACGTATATATACAATAATGAACAACACGGACCCAATAAAAAAACCATGGGTGAGATCAGGTGCACCGGTAGAGTAAGCATCTACTGTTTAAAATCTGTTTCCGGTAACCCGATCGACCCTAGCTTTTTGGGGCTAAAAATGCCCACCCTAAAGTTTTTTGAGCAATTTTTAAAGAAGCACTGTTAAAGTCCAGAGGTTACTCTCTATATGTCTATGTAAAAAGTTTTGGAAAAATAAAAAAAAATGCCTACCTACCGACCCTAATTTTGAAGAGTATGTTACCGGAAACACAGGTATTTTTTTTAGACCTAAGACAACCACTCATCTATGAGAAATTGTTTCTTAATATCTACATTATTTGTACGGAAAATAGATCTTGTTTATTATAAAAGGCATGGTCTTTTAACATGTTGTATACCATTTAAATGGTAAGAGATAGTGTTCTGTACTTCAAACATGTAATTATTAAGTCATGATCATATAAATGAAGTTTTGTGACGTATTGTGTTTTTTTTTATATTTTTTCTTATATTTTATGAAAGGCATTACATTTAAAAATGATTGAGGATGTTTCTTATAATATTTATTACTTTCTGATGCGATCCTATTCCTTCTTTTCTATTCTATATATTCTTCCACTGGGAAAACCAGTAAAAAATAATCCTGATGCAATCAAATGATCAGAGTACTTATAACACTGATAGACAAAAGCACAATGTCTGAATTAAAAATGCTCAAAAGGGGTAAAAATTGTTTATTGATAGTGCTTGGATGGGGGAAGTCGTTTTTGTGACTTCAGATTTCATCAACCATCACTTGATGTGATTTAACTTTTCAGTTAATACAAGAATTTTTTTTTTACACATTGATTTGTCAGAAGCACATACAATACTGTTCATGCTAAATTTTCCTTCTGAACTTCTACACAGGGCATAAGTGTTTCTCAAAACACATATTGATTCTTTCTTGTAGAGCTAAAATAAATACTTAGCGAAGGACACAGAAGGTTATGTACCCATGTGTTTGTGCAAGTCAAAACTTTGGTCAATATTGCCTTTCACATCATCAAACCTTGAATTAAAGGAAACATAAATTAAGTAAAAAATGAAAGTTGTCATTAAAATTAAACACATCCAAATGTGATTATCTATCTTAGAAGAAGTCATAACCATTTACTATTTACAAACTGCGCAGTAATAGTAAATACACATTCCCACATCATAACCAGTTCCTTAAATTTCTACCAGCATAAAATGAAACTGTTGATACATGCTTTCCTTTTTTTAAATATCTTGTCTTGATAAATTTTCTAAATTTTTAAAGCATTGTTTTAATTTATTTCTTGATACGGATGATAACATGGGTACAAACATTCACACCTCTACAGTCAAGATACCTAGAATATCAAATGTAATATGATTCCAGTCAAACTGTTATAGATACATAAATAAAGATAGTAATATTTTTATTTTGTCATTTCTAATATGGAAAATTCAGTTAATTTGAACTGGTTATTTCGACAATTTTTGTATAATCTGTGTATCTACAAGGTCAATCATTTCAAGAACCAAGAGAACATGGAGTCCAAGTCCTCTTCTGACGTCTTCGCTGGTGGACTGTTAGTCCCGAATGTTACACCTAATCAGTAGTCAGTACTTAGGTGCTGACCGACAACTTCATTTTGGAAACTTGCAATATCTTAATTGGGAAAATTTTGTTTAAACGTTAGGAGTATCTCACTCATGCATAATTTTAGCTTTTCATTTAGATCATATTTGGTTATTGTTCTCTATCAGTATTTATGCATATTTCGGTTTACAGTCTTCCAAATGATATAATTTGATCCACACTGAAGAGACATAAGTTGTCGAAATGGCCACCCTGCAGAATTAATATTAGTAACTTCGGCATTTTGTTATTTATTACTACTGGAAATATGCCTCTGCTGATGTACTGTTAATACCCGATGGCATTCACCAATCCAGTCATCAGATCTTTGATGTTGACCCGAAAACTGACTTCATTTGGAAGCTTTCAATTATTTGATTTTGGAAAACTTTGTTTGAAACAAAAAATATTCCCCTCGTTCATAGCTCTGTCCTTTGCCGTCTCTTGTAGGTCGTATTGGTTATTTTGTTCTCCGTCAGCTTAGAATTTACATATATGTCGGTTTATGGTCTTCAAATGTTTTGATTTGTTCCTTACTGAAGAAACATAAATTGTCAAAATAGCCATATATAATTACATCCATTCTGCTTCGTATGGAAATCCACGTTTTTGATTGGTTACGAGTACTTCCGATCATTTCTGTAACTGTGTTTTATCAGTCGGTAAAACTACAGCAGCACGTGACTCCTTGACGACGACAAAAGTAAACAAAGACGGCGGAGTTATCTAAACTAGGAAATGGTGCATCATCCACAAATTTCATTACGTTATCTAGCATGAAGACTTGCATTCCATTTACGGAATGTAATTATAAGTACTGAATCCAATATTTTGTTGTTTTATTGTCGTGTAAAAGGGTTTACCTTAGCACATTTTTCACATTTAAAATGTGCTACGGTCCATCCTTTTACACTCCAATAAAACTACAAAATATTGCGTTCAATTCTTAAGTAGTCACTTTTAAGTTTTTGGATTTCGACAACTAATCAGAACAGATGAAATCAATGTTTAATGTTGAGGATTAAGAAATAGAGTTAACATGAATTTTTCACACCTTTTCTACATATAGTAATGTGTTATTCTTTACTATCTATGATATTTTTTTCTTTTCAGGAACAATTCAAATTTTGTCACGAGATAGCATTTGAATACTTGAACAATCAGCACACCTTTTCTACATTTTCATGATGTATAAAATTCATTATGTTATATGAGCAATATTGTGAAAGATAATCTTTCCAATGACGTCAGTGGGAATATAAAATCGTGCCAAATATATTCTTCTAATAGGAGCATTTGACAGAGACAATAAATGGTGCTATTAAACAGTTTTGTAATTAACTGCTGGAATGCGTGCATATCATTGTAGAAATACATCAAGATAGACAAATACCTCAGCGTTTAACAACCCAATAGTGGGTAAACAATCTAGTCATTTAACGAAGGATCATTATAGTGGGGTTGTGATGGCCTCTAATGTTGTCATGATGCTTATGTCACAAATCACCAATACCCACTGGATTACATAATAACCTGATCATCTATATTATTATTTATTACCCTCTGACTAATAATAGAGTCTGTGATAGATCATTATATCATTAATATAATTATGGCTGAATGTATGATAGCTTTATAACAGCTCATGGCTTCAGGGTGTATCTGTTGATTATGAATGAATTTTATAGAAGATATAATCGTTAATTTATATGTTTATACAGTGCTATAATTATTAGTACTGTAATCAATCATGATTTAATTGGGTACACTTTTGTAGTTTAAATGAATGTATAAAAATTATTTCTTAAATTGTCGTTTATCATAATTAATTAAATGGAACATTATTGAATTAATTTACAGAATAAAGTACGATTGATACAGAGGTTTACAACAAATGTTAGTTTTGTATTCCTATAAAATTTCAGTTGTTCATTGTGGTACCAGAAATGTGTTCTAATGTCAAAACTGAATATTTCCCTGCCAATAAACAATTAAATAAGAGTCTTACTTAACTCTACTACTTAATGATATTTTCACATTAGGAGTATGGTGTCCAATGCATAAAATCTGACATTAAATGCCACTTATTTAATAGATTTTTATATATATTGTGTAATTAAGTCCTGATATAATTATATAAATATAGATAGATATATATTATATATATTTGCTCAAATCCGTGATGGATGTCAAGAGAAGTAAAGACAGGGAGTCTGGTATATCAGACAAATGAAGAAAACTGTAATGGTATACTTAACATATTTATAACTTATTACGGACATACTTCTTATACCGACGTTAATGTCCTATTATTATGGTGATAGGAACTCTGTGTATTGTACCAAGGTGAAATCTGAGTCAGCAATTGTAACAGGCTTTTTTTGTTAGATCTACTAAGATGCTTTATAGATCATTTTGTTATAAATAAATGTCATTTTATTCAACTTGTTTTTCTCTCCGTTAAGATGGAAATTACTACAAATATTAAGAATTACTAAAGATATAATTATCAGATAAGGCAAAAAGTGCCTAAAAAGACCACAACCATGTAAATTTCCATTGGAAGAACTACCGTATAAAATATGCAAGTAAGTCTTTGTACAACCGTTAACAATGAATATAAATCAACAATGCAATTCGAACAATTAAAACACTTATGATTCTCTTTTCTGTGGGTTAATTCTTTTACAGATTTGATAAATTTCGTCTTCATCCGATTCCTACTACGACGAGCAACCATATCAGATGATCTATATAGTCCAAATCAGGTACATAACATTCTGGATAAACAGAACATATCAAAATGAAACAAAACAAAACAATTTTCACAACCTTAAGGGAGTACGAGTGTCAGATTTCAGAGGCATTCGATATCATCGGGTTTTATCAGTTCAAACAGTGTTAAATTTTTTTTTATTCTAATTACAAAATTTCTGACAATCGTACTCGCTTAACATTTAAACTAACATTAACCATCAATACTTACATTCGTAAATATTTTTAGCACTGGAGCCTTAACAACTAAACAATATAGCTTGGTGTTTGAGCATTAATATGGAATTATACTGTACTTTTAAGAGGAGCAGAGATATCTTACACACAATGTTATCATGAGTTCGCGACAATTACAACACAGTAATTAAGATTAATTGCAATTTAATGGAATGAAAAATGACCACTACTTGCACTATAGACAATATATAAACAGAAAATAAGATACAAAAAAAATGTAGAAAGCCAAAATAATCGAATGTTTAGGTATTTGTAGGAGATATTCTCTAACAAATATGTGGAAAAATACAGAGAATGTAGTATTTCATCGTGTTTATAATTCAGTTACATGACACTTTTCTACTCTTAGCTCTAAAGATGTTGCTACAGGAAAAAAACTGAAATTGACCAGGAAACAACTACTAATTAATATGTAGTAGTAATAGTAACAAAGAATGCAAGATTTTTCCAAAGTTTATTTTGTATATATACATAATGACCTCCGCATAAATTCATCTCCATGTAACATACATACTGACTGCCGCACAAATTCATTTTCAACAGAACAAACGGTAGGATATAATGGTAAAACAAAAGTCGGGCCTGTTAACCTGACAATATTTTGTTCCTCGATGATATTTGATTGCGTCAGCAGCTGGTTTTGGAAAAGCAGAGAGGGCAGAATATGTAAACTATAGTTCAAGTAACAATGAAAGGATATGGAATAAATGCACATGAGACAAAGTCTCTACAATAACATGTTAGAACCAGACAATCACACAACACTTTTATTGTTGTTCTTCATCTGGAAGTCTTTTTGTGGCCTTCAAAAATCACAAAATCAAAGATTTGTCTCATATCATCCCCTGTTTTAAAAGTAAAAGTATTCTTCAAGAGAAGGGACAAGTAAACTTATGGTAGTGTGTCGATGCTAAAAATGATCAAACCAAATTAAGATGTCGTAGTTGATATGAAAACTTAAGTACAAGGAACCGTAGCATATAATCAAATATCATGCTCCATAATCAGATACAACTGCAAAATATAATATGGGATATTCTACATCGTCAAGGCAAATGTGTTTGTCCTCAACTAGGGAAAATGTCCATTCACTTCAAATATCTTTACCAAAACTAATACACCCAGGCTGCGTACTGATAGAAAATTAGAATCGCCTCATGTGAAGGGAGTATTATGCATTTAAATGCATTCAAACATGGATACACATAAATATTTTGCACGTGGATCATAATTTCTTGGCCATAGGACACATCAAAATTTTAGAAACTATTTCAACAAGTATAACATGCACAAAATTCTCTCATCTTCAAAAAATATTTTCACAAGTTTAAGGCATATGAGCAGATTTTAGCAAAAGAAATGAAGGAAGTCTATGAAGGACCGTTTCATGTTCATTATTAAAAAAATTACAGACATTTTCAAAATGCTTAAATTGTTTTATTACCACAGTTTTCCAAAATGGCAATGTTTTCATTCTGATAACTGATGTTCTCATACTCCCCTAATGTTTTTAAATCTTCAAAACATGCAACATGTCATGATTGCGTTATTGTATTTTATTTCCAGAATGATTTTCTAGTCTTAATTCGTTTCTCTTCGATGATACTTAACATGATTTAATGAGATCAATCATTTGTGACAGATTTTCATTCAAAGCAATGGAATGGCAGTGTGCTAGGGATAACATTTGTATTTAAGATTGTTATAGATCTTGAGTGAACTTTACGACTTTATTGCACAGTGAATGGTTTGTCGGAAGATTTCCGAGCAATTTTATTTGTAATGTTCCTTTAGTTCCTGACACTGTTGTTTCTCTCTTGAAAAGTTGTACAAAAACATGCTAAATATTGTAAAGGAGACGGGTCTGTCGTGTATTAATCTAACTTATGGAAAAACAAAAGTAAAAACGTAGTAAATGTATCAACTGATTATTTTTTAATTTTTTTTTCAAGCGATGAACACTTCCATAATAACTGTGACACTTATTATTTTCTGGGAGGAATATGCAGCAGTTATTTCATTTCGATCAAAAACATGGGCACAGGTTTATAAGAATTATCTTTTTGTGTTGTTAATTACCAAAATAAGACCATATAAAAAAGAAAACAATATTGGTGTGCAAAGTATACCCATAAGGGAATGAAAAACAATGAAAAGATATAATATAAATGTACTTTGGAAAAAATCCCTACGAAAACAATGCAAAGTTAAGCAAATGACTAAATATAAATTTAAATTCTGCATATGCGCATTTCGACAACTTATGTTTTTTCAATCAACACTTTAAGTTTTTTTTTTTGTTCTTCTTCATATTGAAGTCACCATGAGTCCTTCAACAATTACCTCAACGCATGGGTGCCCATAAAGCTAAAATTTTAAAATCGCTCTCAAATACGTCACAGTGGCATAAAAGTGATACAATCTCCAACAAATTTGATTTGAAACCATGTTCATTATAAATAAGTGGATAAAGACACTTCCAATTTATTGATCACGAATGGCAATGAGTATATCAAGTCAATATTTCTATGTTATTTTCTTTGGACTTGTATTTGTTTCAAGCTGATTTCCAAAAGACGGAATTTTAGTCACAAAGGTTCTTCGATACCATATCAATTTTTCCTACGTCTGTTTGAAACACAGACTCTGAATCAATTAAATCCTTTGTTCAGTGCCGAGACAGATTAATTAATAGGAACGGTGATTGTTAAAACATTCACATGAATGAGTCCTTACTGACAATAGTGTAAAATAATGAAACTTCAAACGACAAGTATAGATCGAATATTTAAATATATACTATGTTTTATGTACAAATGATAGTCAAGTTTCAAACAAAAGAAATATCAAGTCTTACCTAATGAGCTAATGATAAAAGCATCGATTTTTTTCCTTTTAACGTTTGAATAATGTTTGAATAGCATAAAACAATATCGGGTTTAAAATATTATTTTGTTGGTAAAAGCAGACAAATAATTTTGATTTATTATATTGAAGGTTTTGTTATCTAATGATGATAAACACTATTAATGTATTATTTGTATGGAGCCACAGTACAAGTAATGCCATTTTATAGTCCAAAGCCAAAATGGTATCAATATTGGAATTTTACTTTTTAGAAATGAAACCTCTAAACTATCCTTAATAAATTATGTTCTTATACGTTTAAACAGATAGAACTGCTAAATTCTTGCCATTGTCCATGGCTTATTTCGATTTCGTTTCAGAGTGACGGTTTGGTTCTAACTTTCTTTACCCGAACATCCACTCCCCCCCACCCCCAAGTCGATATATCTACTTTTCTTTTGTCTAAATAAGTACTTGCTTTATTTGCAATAAGTCATTATCAAATCAAAAATAGTCGTTTCGTTTCTGTACTTATTTGTTTGTTTTGTATTTCTAAGTATCAGGGTAAATCTAACTATGTGCACTTTCAGCCTAGTAATTAAAATTTTAGTACTAGACTGAAAATTGTGTTTCAATTAGCCATACTCACTGTCTGTCAGGTGGAAATCAGCAAGATCATTATCAAAGTAGAAATACTATGTTTATGGACGAACCAAATGATCAAACAAGGTGATGGAAGAAAGGTAGCGTCGTATGTCAGTTAACGGTCTTCGTGGCTACATCTAGGACAGATACTGCATAAGAAATTTTAATTTCGACACTGGCATGAACTGACACTGCCACGAATCAACGTTACGATATTCCTCAACGGAAGTCTTTCCGCATGTTTTGATATAGACACCATTATATATTGTTTGACCATAATGTCACTAGTTCAGCCACTCTTTAGGATCACCTTGGGTTCACTATTGTTTTGGGTTTTGACTTCATGATATTGCCACTAGTTTAGACGCTCTCTAGGATCACCTGTTCTGCTTTATTATGTTCCATTCGAAATTCTTGATGATTATGGGCAGTTTAGCTTGTCTCTAGGATCACCGGGTCTCCCTTTTTATACGATCTTAAAAATTGTGGTATGGCGCAGTCGGCGTTGGTATGAGCGTCTGTGGACAGCATAACTTTGGTTCTAGTGGACTGATCATTTTCAAATTTTAGTATGAGGTGTCTTGGCACAAGCTTAAGCCCGGGTTTTAATCTCGGGTTCTTTGTCCCATCCGTTTAGAAAAAGGGGCCAAAAAGGGGTAAAATTGGGTATTTTCTTAAGTACGATTCTGATGCATTTTTTTGCAATGGAATTCTATGAAAAATTAATATGGTGCTGCAACATCAGATTTTTGATAACTTGTTTCCTTTCTGAAATATGAGGGCCAACGGGGTCAAAATTGCAAAGATTTCAGTGGTCGACATGCTGTGGACGTATCATACTGCACTTGGCGTAGCCTTTTATTGTGTTTAGGTTGGATTTCATGACGATTTTCGGTTGTTTAACCACTGCCTAGGGTCACGTGGTCATCATGTGTGTTTGGATTGGCCTTCATGGTGTAAGTTAGCCATCCTATAGGATTATCTGCTCTTCCTTTTTTGTTTGTTTTGGACTTCATAATGATTCGCTGTAGATCAGTCACTCTCTTGGATTACGTAGTGTTCGAGTACATGTGTTGATTTTGATTTCATAATTGTTGCTAGTTTAAACACTATCTATAGGGTCACTTGGTCTTCTTTTTTGTGATTGGTTTGGACTTCATAATGATTCGCGGAAGATCAATCACTCTATTTTATAACGTAATGTTCTTGTACGTGCTGAATTCTAATTTCATGATGATTATTGCTAGTTTTGGTTTTCTTAAGGATCACTTGGTCGTCCTTTTTGCATTTCGTCTGGACTTCATGATGATTGATGCTAGTGTAGCAATTCTCTCCGACCACCTGGGAATCCTTTTTGCGATATGGTTTGGTTTTTATGAGCATAGTTGCCAGTTTTGCCACTCTCTTGGACCACCTGGTCTTCCTTTTGGTGATATGGTTCGGTTTTATGATGACTGTTGTTAGTTTAGCAACTCTCTAGGACCACCTGGTCATTCTTTTGGCGATATGGTTTGGTTTTATGATGATTGTTGCTAGTTTAGCATCTCTCTAGGACCACCTGGTCTTCCTTTTGGTGATATGTTTCGGTTTTATGATGACTGCTGCTAGTTTAACAACTCTCTAGGACCACCTGGTCATCCTTTTGGCGATATGGTTTGGTTTTATGATTACTGTTGCTAGTTTAGCCATTATCTAGGACCACCTGGTCTTCCTTTTGGTGATATGGTTTGGTTTTCATGATAATTTGTGCTAGTTTAACCACTCACTAGGGTCACCTGGTAGTCCTTTTGGCGACATAGTTTGGTTATTATAATGATTGTTGCTTGTTAAGCCACTCTAGCTCCACCTAGTTTTCCTTTTGGCGACATAGTTTGGTTATTATAATGATTGTTGCTTGATAAGCCATTCTCTAGGACCACTTAGTTTTCTCTTTGGCGACATAGTTTGGTTATTATAATGATTGTTGCTTGTTAAGCCACTCTTTGGCGACTAGTTTGGTTATAATTATTATTGTTGCTTGTTAAGCCACTCTCTAGGACCACCTATATTTCCTTTTGGTGACATAGTTTGGTTATTATAATGATTGTTGCTTGTTAAGCCGCTCTCTAGGTCCACATGGTTTTCCCTTTGGCGACATAGTTTGGTTATTTTAGTTATTGTTGCATGTTAAGCCACTCTCTAGGACCACCTAGTTTTCCATTTGGCGACATAGTTTGGTTATTATAATGATTGTTGCTTGTTAAGCCGCTCTCTAGGTCCACCTAGTTTTCCCTTTGGTGATATAGTTTGGTTTTTATAATTATTGTTGGTAGTTAAGCCAGTCTCTAGGACCACCTAGTCTTTCTTTTTTGTGATGGGTTTTGACTTCATGATGATTTGCGGTAGATCAGCTACTCTCTTGGATCACGTAGTTTTTTATGTGTTGGATTTGATTTTATGATAGTTGTTGTTAGTTTAGCCACTCTCTAGGACCACCTGGTCTTCCTTCTGGTGATATGGTTTAGTTTTCATGATGATTATCGCTGTTCCGTTGATCTCCGAGTAATCTTTGCTAGCTTTGTCGCGATCTCAAGGATCAAAGGGTTTTCAGTTTTTTAATAGATTTGGACTTCATAATGTAGGTCCATGTTGATTGTTGGTATTTTAGCCACTCTTTAGTATAAAATGGTCTTCTTTTTTGTGTTGTGTTTGGATCTTATGACTGTCGCTAATTTTGCCACTTTCTATTATCACCTGGTCTTCCCTTTTTATGTCTGGTTCGGACTTCATATTTATTGTCGACAGTTAACTGACCTCTGGGTTCACCTGGTCTTCCTTTTTGTGTTAGGCTTGGACTTCGTGATGGTAGTTAACCACCCTCTAGAATCACTTAGTGTTCCTTTTTGTGATATGTATAGCACGCGATAGTAACAAAAATGCGGTATACCTAGTATTTCGAACGAAAACTAGGGTTTTCGGCGAAATACTATGTATACCGATCGGAAACCCCTAGTTAACGTGCGGTATACCTAGTATTTCGCACGAAAACCCCTAGTTTTCGTTCGAAATACTAGGTATACCGCATTTTTGTTACTATCGCGTGCCATAGATATGGTTTGGACTTCATGTTCGCTAGTTAACCCACTTTCTTCAACCACCCGGTCTTCCTTTCTGTGTTTTTTAGCTCACCTGGCCTAAAAGGCTAAAAGGCTAAAATTTGGTTTGCAATAGGTATTGATGTTGCGACATAAAAACTGGTGTCGAAAGTTGTCCTTAGCAAGAACGTTTTTGTCAAAAAAGCCCAACAAAGAAGTAGTAAAACATGATCAGACTTTAAATACAGTTCAATATATTGGTGGTGTTCGATCGACGAAAGTTTGAGAGACTGAAGATGATGTATAACTTGCAATGTTAGCTTGATTGTGGCAACAAAGCCAGGTGAGCGATACAGGCTCCTGGGAGCCTCTGGTTTTTCTTCATAATGATTCTAAGTCACTCCCTATTTTGAAAATGTTTTCCTTTTAGTGTTTGGTTTGACGTAAAGATGTTTGTCACTGGTTTAGCCACTCTCTAGGACCACCTGATTTTGTTTTGGTGTTATGGTTTGGACTTTTCTTCATATGATGAGCCACTCTCTATTATCACTTAGTGTTCTTTCTTGTGTAATGGTTGGGTTTCATGATGATTTTAGCTGGTTTGCCACTTTCTATGTTCCTTTTTGTGTAAGTCCAGTTTGGACTTCATGATGATTGTAGCTAGATAATCCACTTTTTAGAATTACCTGGTCTTCCTTTAACTTGTGTTATGGTTTGCACTTCAATTTATCGTCTCTAGTTTAGCTACTTTCTAGGATTACCTGGTCTTCTATTTTGTGTTAAGACTCAATGATAATTGTAGCTAGTTAATCTACTTTCTACAGGCACCTTGTGTTCCTTTTTGTGTTAGTGTTTACTTCATGATGTTTGTCGGTGGTTTAGCCACGTGTTACGATTACCTGGACTTCTTTTGTGTTATGGTTTGCACTTCAGGATATCTTCGCTTCTTTAGCCACTTTCTAGAATTACCCGGTCTTCCTTTTTGTGTTGGGATTGGACTTCATTATGGAAGTAAACCAACCTTTAGAATCACTTAGTGTTCCTTTTTTATCTGTTTTTTCTTCATGATGTTTGTCGCTGGTTTAGTCACTCTGTCGGATCACCTCGTTTTTTTTTTGTGCTTGATTTGGACTTCAGGACATTTTGTTGGTCTAACTTTTGTGTTGCCTGTGGTTAAGTTCTAATTCCGTTTAGTTCGTTCACGAGTTACACACGTGGGCTTATCGCTTAACACTATTTGGTATACGACTTTTCTTTTTGTCCAATTTATTCTTCTGAATAAGTGTACTAAATTTCTCTTTTCCTCTTAATCTTCTATTGAAGGACTTTTCATTCCATTCTACATTTGACGAACAAATACATCTCTCCTAAACTTTAACATAAAAATAATGTTTCAGCGAATTACTTTGACCATCTTTATATATTGGAGATATGAGAGGAGTTTGTATATAGGCGTGTCAATAACATTCAAACACCTCAGCTTATTAAAAGCACCGACAATTTACCCCATACTTCCAAAACTTAAGGAACGTGGAACACGAAACTAGGAATTAATTTTCTGCGGAAAAACCAACATAATAGAAAATATGGTTATGTTGGAGACAGGTTGGAAGTATATATACTTTATCTTAAGTAGTTATTTCATTGTTTAGATTTTAACCAAATGTATTTTGTAAGCATAAGATATCAGTGACGTCTGCTTGTTAATAGCCAGACAAAACTATACACGGAAAATCTCTTAAGTCCGTGTAGTATAGAATGATCCACAAGAAAATGAAATAAACGTTAATTGTATTTTATTGGGAAATATGATTGCCAATAATCTGATACGGATTTAATGTAGGGTAATGTATAGCCGATATTAAGTTGCAATCACAACGGCATACCCAATAAATCGATTCGTGGCCATCAAATTGGTTTGTTCACTCGTTTTACCATTTTGACGAATGTCGATTTTCAATTTAGGGCAGGGTTTAGATAAATGCATATCTTTAAGCTTGCAAATTCCCACACCAAAATCGATGTGAATAGAAAGCAATTCAAAACATTGTTGATTGCAGAAATCATATTTCATCTACGCCTCGAAATCGTGATGTGAAAGCCACGACAATAAAACAACGACAGACTTGTTGAAAACCGGATCTAATTGTGACAGATTCTGTGTATAATAAAAGGCAATTATTGTATTTCGTCGCCGTACAGATGAAATACGAAAACAGGATTTCAACCCTCCGGAGAGAGGGTTCTTAAACACATGGCCGCTTCCGGCAGAGCCGTAAGGTCCAATTCTAAATCTACAGGGATGAATGCTGATATTGAAGTCTGGCAGCCTCGTGAAAAGGTAAGATTTTTATTACTGTAGCATTGGTCTGTGTGAATTTTGGATGATATTTTGATTAACAAAACCATATTTTATTATTCACTTATGGATTAAGCTGTAAAATTTCAATCTGTCATTCCTTATTTGACCGAAAATAAATGCAATATTAAACAGAAACGATTTGTGAGGTACATGTCGGAAACAAAACAAGAAAAAGAGACGAGGGGTATATATCGATGATCCATACCACTAATAATTCACGAACCAGTACTGTTAGTGTCTATAGCGACGACCCGTTCCCCTAGTAATTTCATGAACGTGTACTGTTGGGGTCTGTATCGATGACCCATTCCACTAATAATTTCACGAACCAGTTCTGTTGGAGTCTATATCGATGACCCGTTCCACTAATGATTTCACGAACCATTACTGTTGGGGTCTATATCCATGACCGGTGTAACTAATAATTTCACGAACCAGTACTGTTGGGGTCTATATCGATGACCCGTTCTACTAATAATTTTACGAATCAGTACTGTTGGGGTCTATATCGATGACCCGTTCCACTAATAATTTCACGAACCAGTACTGTTCGGATCTGTATCGATGACCCGTTCCACTAATAATTTCACGAACCAGTACTGTTGTAGTCTGTATCGATTACCCGTTCAACTAATAAGTTCACGAACCAGTACTGTTGGGGTCTATATCCATGACCCATTCAGCTAATAATTTCAAGAACCAGTACAGTTGGGGTCTATATGGATGACCTGTTCTACTTATAATTTTACGAATCAGTACTGTTTGGGTCCAAATCAATGACCAGTTCCACTAATAATTTAACGAACCAGTACGGTTTGGGTCTATATCGATGACCCGTTCCACTAATAATTTCACGAACCAGTAATGATGGGGTTTATAATGATGAAACATACCACACATAATCACTCGAACTACTACTGTTGGTGTCTATATCGATGAACCATAGCAATAATAACAAATCGAACTAGTACTAATGGGGTCTATATCGATGAAGCATACCTGCTTTAATGATACTGTGGTTTATATCAATGAACCATACGAACAATATCCACAATCAGGTTCTACAATGAAAATCCAAACTTCAAGTAACGATTCGAACCAGAACTACATTAGAATGCAGAATGTACCTTACAGACGATACAAAATGTTGATG
>MJUU01057156.1:369466-381642 GCA_002080025.1 Modiolus philippinarum | reverse complement strand
TGNGGTCAAGGTCACGGATGACCTTAGGCCTTGTTATCGCTTCAACTCGTAAACCGTAATAGATGGCTGAAAACATGTAATGAGAAAAATGTTCATTGTCATGAGACGCAACTTTGTTACATTTGGTCCAAAGAGATTCGACGACTCTTTATATGAGTTGTTGCCCTTTGAAAGATTTTGAGTTTCCGTTAATGCTAAATACTCCCAAACGATAAGTCATAGAAACCTGAAACCTTCACCATTGTTCATAAGTCATATATGGCCATCTAAAAATGTCAAGGTCAAAGGTCACCGGTCAAGGTCACCGATGACCTTTTGCCTTCTTATCGCTTTAACTCGTAAACTGTAAGAGATAGATGATCAAATGTATTTGAGAGAATGTTTGTCTCATTGAAGTCTACATTTGACACTGGGGGTCCAAAATGATTGAACCATTCATTTTGGACCTATGGCCCAAAAACCATTTTTCGGGGTCCGATTTTAGAGTTTTTTGCCTATATCTCAAAAACTATTAAAGATACGAAGAAACTATAAAGAAGATAAATTGTTCAGCTCAATATGGCCGACAAAATGGGTCAAGGTCCTTAGCAACAACGTTATATGCCATAAGAGTCCTTAGCAACCATAGGCAAAAAGTTTCGTAATGTTGTAAAGAGGAAATGAGTCCAAAATTTTTGGACCAACTGCTATGGACCTAGGGTCCGTAAACTGTTTTTCGGGGTCCGAAATAGAGGTTTTTTTTGCTTATATCTCAGAAACAGTAAGAGATAGACAGAAACTTAAAAAGCAAAAATGTTCAGTTTAATATGACCTATAAAATGACATCAAGGAAAAAATTCCAAGTCCTTAGCAACATAATGAAATCCTTAGCAACCATATATTTTTATAGTATATCTTGGAAACTGTGATAGAAAGTTGATAACATGTAATAAATAAAATGTGTATTTTATCAAGATCTACATTTAATATGTTGGGTCAAAAATTACTGGACCAAGCGTTATGGACTTAGGATACGAAAACTGTTTTCCGGGTCCAAAATTGAGGTTTCTTGCTTATATCTCAAAAACTGTAAGAGATAGAAAAAAACTTTGAATTGCGAAAATGTTGCTTCATATTACCTACAATATCACATTAAAATCAAAGTTCAAGGTCCTTAGCAACACAATGAAATCCTTAGCAACCATAGATTTTTTTCGTGATAAATGATTTAACCCGTAAACCGAAAGAGATGGCTAATGACATGTTATGGGGAAAATGTTCAGTTTTACAAAATACAACTTTGTTAACGATTTAAATTTTTTTGTTCAATGATTTAACTCATAAACTGTAAGAGATGGCTGATAACATGTAATGAAGAAAATTTTTCTTGTTTCATCAAGCCAAAACACTTATTACGAGACTTTGCTAAAAATTTTCTTCGGGTAGACCTACATTTGTTCTCTGAACAAATGACTTATATTTTTTTTTATATTTCAATTTACTATTTCCTCGTTTTTCGCCATGCCTCTGGTTTTTGATTTATATAATAAATAATATCTTTGAGATATCTAACAAAAAAAAAGTCAATTAACCCGATGAGTACCATGTTGTGATTGTTTTCTGTCTTTTTTTTTTTGTTGGACAACGGATGACAGCGATTGTAAGAGCACTTTGCCAGTTAAAAAATTTGTTGACAATCCTGCATCCATAAACAACCGTTGTACGGCATTTGGCAATGGATTCCGCTCAAATCGACGTTCTTGAACGAATGAGTTATGTGCAGAGCTCTTTGTTGAAGGCATCATGGTGACTTCAAGATGAAGAACAACAATAATACCAAGTATTTGTAGAGACTTGCCTCATGTGCATTTACTCCACATCTTTTCATTATGTTTTTAAAAGCTGTGATATTCTATGAAATGCACAGTTAGTAATTGGTTGCTAATTTACAACAACTTTTGATCGAATACTTGTCGCTTTTTCTCCTGTTTCATTTCATTATCAACAAAGATATATATGCAAGCAGTAATCAGTTTTTTGAAAAAATGAACTTTTTATATGATCCTCCTTGTTTTGTCTGTTTTTCTCTGTTGCCATTTTTGCCGTGTCTTTGGATTTCGATTTTTGTGGTCTTCGCCACGCTTCCTGCACGTTAAAGAACCCTTGTAGCAAGCTCTTTTTGGGGTGGTCCGTAGGTGATCGGCTACAAGGCTGAATTCCCCGCCCTTGACGATTTCACCCTACTTTTCCAGTGGCAGTCAGAATTTCCCGTCCCATGGCCATTTCCATACCCCAAAGTGAATATTTATCATTAAACTTGTTCTCGTCTTGATATAGCTGAAATATTGCTGAGTAGACGTTAAACAATATTCAATCAATCAATCAATCCCTTGTTCCTTCGGTATTTTACTGCCGTTGTTTCCAAGGCAGGTTTAAGTGGACTCAGAACACTTGACTTTGGAGGATGGATAAAATTTAACAGTGACTAAGTAAAGCCAAACTTATAATTGAGTACAGCAAAGTAACTGTCAAATTTAACGAATCGTGTCAAAAAGTATTCAAAATGTTGGATATTTAAATTTTCAACAATACATGTGATCATAATAAAGTTGTTATTTTTAAAGTATTATGAGAAGAAACATATTAACCTAATCTTAAACTACAAAAATAACTGCTGATTTTACCTATTGACGTAGTTATTCAAGAAAATTTCATTTTAAATTTGAAAAAGAAATATTTTCGATTCTTTGATGACGTCAAACATGGTAAGTAGCTCTGGCTATTCATGTACGCTTTATTTTGCAATGAGGAAAATTTTACGAACAACAAACGTCCACTTGAATTCAATATTATGTTGTTTTGCAAGCACTGATTATTTAGATAATATTTTAGAGGGAGAAGTCGTGGAATACATGAAAATAAATCAGTAAAATTGTTAAGGTAAGACAAAACATTATAATAGTCGTTTTTACCGAAAAAGGGTCGTGATATGTAAAAAAGTGTACAGCAGTTATATTGTCAAGGAACAACATTAAAAATCCTATCCTGACATTACTGCAATTTCAACATTTCGGAACAAGTAGTAAATTTCAAAAAGAATTCTAGAGCGAGAAATGTGTCAGGGTTAAAAAGAACCCAGTAATATGAAAGAGGTGACTGGCAAACTACATCTATATGATATATCAATGAAGTATGGATGAACGGAACTCCAACCCCATTCGTTGTGGGAAAGAAAAATTTTTAGTATTATTTAGATTTAAGTAATAAGTAATAATGTCACTTTTTTGTTGCATTATGAATATCTTTATAGCTACATGTCGCATTAGTGCTTCATCACATAATTTACTATTATAAATAAATGTCCTTTATAAATGTATCTTGAAAATAAACAGCGGACGATCCTGCCCCCCTCCCTGTTTATAAGTGGTTCGTGTAGTTTGTGTTTCTCTTCTTTATTGTGTTATTGTTTTAGAAACTTCTTCTGATTTTAACTGTAAGTTATAACCGTCTTCTGTCAATCGAAACAGCATACAACCAAGGACATAGTACATGGTCTAGGGTAACTGTTTTAGTCTTCCTATGTTGGGCATGATGCTGATGTTGATACGGAAGTAAAAGTAGAAGATAAATTGAGAATCTTTACAATGGTCTTATAGTATATGCTATTCATTTGATTTTTTTTAAATAAAAAAAAACGTAAGAGAGCACGCCTCAATCATGGTCTGTCATTACTTATATTTATTTTGTTTCTTTCGATGCTTTGGTTCTACAAGTTTTTAAATTTATCGAGTATATGTAATTGTTTGGAGACTTCAATGACTTATCATCTCATTTACCTCTAGTACTGCTGTGGTAGTCTTTAAAACCCTGACACTTTTTCAGTACCAATCACCTGTTTCTTGTTTCGATATGTTGCCTTAATAGTAACGTCATGATAGAAAAGTGTAGTTCCATAAGTTTCCTTGTTATATTTTTCATTCTCTTTTTCTTCAAAATGACATTTTATAGATTAAATATTTGAATGACTATGGAATATAATCCCTGATATGCACAGATCTGTCATATCGTTGAAAAATAACGATCATTTACTTCTGTATCAGCCCTTGGCAATACATAGATCATACTTAGGGGACGACCATTTGATTCTGGGGGGGGGGGGGCTGGCAAATTCGGTCGAGCCAGATTATTTGTTTTCAAAACTTTGTGGGCCAGTTTATTTAATAGTAACGTACCAATAAATCTAAGGTCAAATTATTTATTTTCTTGGATGTGCAGGCCAGATTATTTATTTCCAACTTTTTCAGGGACAGAATATTTATTTACAAAATCTGCCAGCCCCCCCCCCCTCAGAATCAAATGGGCATCCCCTTAAACAATGGTTCTAAATGTCTGACTGTTTTGATTGTCTGAAGACAAGTTTAACTTTCAAGCTAAAACCAAACAATTTTTAAATAAAGTGTTGCTAACAAAATTTACGAAACAAAGGTCAGAAACAAAACAAAACAACGCGAACTTATTTAAAACACGGGGACAGGATCTGTTGGTATCTAAAACACGGGGACAGGATCTGTTGATATCTCAGAATCAGAATCAGAATATTTTATTGATATAAAATCCAAACTATAGGATTGTTATCAACACATACACAATACAAAATGATAAACAGCAATAATTAATTAACTACAACACATTTTACACATATTCAATTTAAGACACATGCCTGATCCATTTAGTAGATATCTAGATCTGTTGGTATCTAAAACAAGGGGACAGGATCTGTTGATATCTAGATCTATTGGTATCTAAATCAAACATCTTTTTATTGGGGTTCATATGTTTTAGAAAAAGTAAAACGCACATAATCATATTACTACCTTGTGATATAGTACTATTATGACTGCAACGAAAGAGACACGCTCAATGCAGAAAAATAAAACACACATAATCAGATTACTACCATGTAATATAGTACTTTTATTACATATATATCATACTGATATTCATACTGCAACGAAAGAGACACGCTCAATGCGGAAAAATAAAACAATCTATGTTTACTTTCAATTTCTGCTTTGAAAAAAGAACTTCGATCTGAACCATGAATTCAATATCCACATTAATAAAAATTACATCTCCATGACGGGACATGGATTGTTGCCCTGTGGCTGATTATCGTTACATAGAACATTTCATATGCCAATATCCACCATCTAATATGGACTTGGACGATGATCCTTCCGAGAGGATGTACCGACACAGAAATTATGACCGCCAGGTCAGTCTATGCACATTCGCCATATTTCCAATCACGTTTTTCATGATTTTATGAAGTACAATTTTCAGGGTTGGCGTAATCAAAAATGTAATGGTAATTAATTGTTATGCATTACATGTTCTGCTGTACTGCCAAATAGTGTGTAATGAAGATTGTTTTATTACATGTAATGGTTCTTTAATTAATTACAGTCACAAAAGGACTGCAATGCTAATTACTTTTGAATTACTTTAAATTACTTTTGTCATTTTGATGAGAAAAATATCTATGTATTGATCTCGTTTAATAAATAATAAACCCACCTCTTCAAAAGTCAGTATAAGAAATCTTTTTATTAATTTACCTTTGATTTATAGTCATTTCTTATTTTTAGAAATATTCCATTTAGTCGTATGAATAAATTCTATAGCTTATTTATCGTTTCCATTTGTTTACGTTTTTCTTATCACTTCTTATTACACATTTTTTTTATAAGAAATATATAAATATCAAAATACCGAAGTTACTGTTAATTTATTTTCTGCATATGCGCATTTCGACAACTTATGTCTCATCAGTGCATATAAAATGTTTATACAATGATTAAGATTTGTGTTATTGTTGAACTATCAATTAATTTTATTTTACTCAAATGATCTTTGATCTGATAAAGAAAGTTTTTTTTTACATTTTCAATAAAGATTGGTTGAATAACTATTAAAGTAAATGACAGTATTCTCAACATGTACTTATTTTTTATCTTCAAAATTTGAAACCATTTATATCAAGTAATATTGACAAACCATATTACAACTGCACATCCCATTTTCACTAGATACAATTTATATTGTTTGAAATATTCAGGTCTTTTTCTTGTTATATGATATTAATTGGATTTAAAAACCTCTTTAGATCTTCTAATAACAAACTTCAGTTCCCCTACACCTCCCCCCCCCCCCAACATTTCAGGGTTGATATTTAAAAGATTTCTAGCGCATGTCAAAATTTTCCGTTTTTATAAAACAGATCTACAAAAGTAATGTGTAATTTAATTAATTACATTTGAATTGTTATGTAATTACTTTTGAAAATCAGTGCCTTGGTAATGGTTTTGTAATAGATATTTTTTCTAATCTAATATTAATTACATTTGAAAAGTAATGACCCCAACCCTGACAAGTTTTGTATATTTTGACCACTTAATGAATCATCAGTAAAAACTTCATATCAAATAACAATATCCGATAATTCTCAGTACACTGAGTAAGAAATTGTTCAGAATAAATTAATATTTGCAATTTCTCGACTTAGATGTGCCTACATGGTTGTAATTAAAGGTATTTTCCATATGTAACATAATCATTAGTAATTTTAGCTATGCTACGCCGAGCGCAGCATGAAACGAAAGCAGCATGTCGACCACTGCAATTTGAACACGTGTAATTTAAATGAGTGTGGACATACTAAACACCAATTACGTTGAATATTGCCGTGAGCATATATCAAGAGATTAAAAAAAAACAATATACTCCCGTCCAAATCCGGTGAAAAATGAAAATTTTATGTAATCTGCAAATTTTCAATTTGGCCCCATTCGGCCCTCATATTTGGGAAAAGAAACAAGTTACCAAAAACCTAGAATAGTTGAGCGCTGTCTTAATTTTTCATAAGGAATCCAATGGAAACCACATCAGAATTGGACAAAAAATACAAACATTTTTTTTAAGATATGCCCAAATTTATCTCGAGAACTGTACATACTACGTTAAATCCGTGGAATCTTACTGTTTGGAAATTTTTCTCAAGAGCACACTGAAAGAACCCCCATCAAAATCTGATTAATAAAAGAGATTCTAGGGTCGATTATGCAAAAAAAATAATTTTTTCTCCTTTTTTTGCCCTCTATTGTAAAACGGGCGGAGCCAAAAAATCTATAATCGAAATCTTAGTTTACGCATGTGCCAAGAAACATCATACTAAAATTTGATAATAATCCGTCTATTAGAACCAAAGTTATGCTGCCCAAAAACGCCGACACCAACGCCATACCATTATACGACCGCAAAAAAAAGAGAATTTAAATATTTAAATATTTAAATATTCTTTCGATACTTGGCACCATTTATCAGCCTTGTCAGGTTTTGATCAGACTGACCCCGCGAATCCGATCTGTTTTTAGAAACAGAATTGTCTTAGAAATTGTAAGCAGCTCTACAGCTGTTACAGATAGCTAATTAAATGTGACAAAGAAAACGTGTATCGCTTTGGGTCCAAAATGATAAGACCAACTGTTATGGGATGATAGACCAAAAACTCATTTTTTTGTGAATGATGTAGGTGATATATTAATAGATTTCTTTGCAGATAAAGAGGACTTTCCATTCAAAAAAGTATTAAGTAGAACTTGACCTTTGAATGAGGTTAATATCAAAGTCAAAGAAAACGACTGTACTTGACGTTTAAATTATCAAAACTGTTGTTACGATTGTTTTTTTTTATTTATCACATTGGCTATAGGGGGAGGTTTGGGCCCTATAAAACTAGTTTAACCTCGCCGCAGCAGGTTTGCGCCTGTCCTAAGTCAGGAAATTTATTAAGCCTTTGTGTGTCTTGTCTGTTTTCTAGTTAGTTCACTTTATGTCTATGGGAGTCTAGGATGATGTTTATTTCGCTGAACTTGATTACTCTTTATTTAGGGGCCAACTCCGACCTGCCGTTGGGTGTGAGGTTTCCTCACCGTTCATTGAAGATCTTAGGGTGGCTTTGAGTTGTTATTACTCCTCTTCGGGTCGTTGTCTCTTTGACACATTCCCCGTTTCTCCTCTTTTTCCTACATATGAAGCTTAGAATGTTTGTTTAATGATTAAAATGATAAAAAAAAAAGAATAAGCCAGTTTGTTAGGACAATCAATAATGAGAACATAATGACGCAACTTTGGAAAATCCCTATCAATTGTTCTTGGAACAAATGACATTCTTTAGTTCCATTATAAATACACTGTTTGAAGTACTGACAAATTAACCTGAAGAGGTAACTCTGAAGGATAGAATCAAGTTGCAAGTTGAATCGCGTTGTCGAAGATAAATACATGTACACCAGCTAATGGCAGTGGGCCTAGGCTTCACTTCCAAACACTGATGTGCCTATTTTGCTTATGTTACGTCTCTATCTGTTTCATATCCAGCGAAATCTTTTCTCCTTATCAAAGCCATATGCATGCATATAGGTGACTTCAAGATGAAGAACAACAAAGAAAAGATTGTTCCATTTGCTTAATCTTACCATGTATTTATAGGGATTTTGTCCCATGTACATTTACTCCATATCACTGTCTTTGTTCATTATAGAATTACAATATAAAGAATGCTAAACGGAGAGGGACGAAATCTTAAACCTGTCAAGACCTAAAGTTCTCGAAAGTTGTGTTTCGTCCCGGTGTAATAAAGTTTAATCAACATCGAGCAATAGAATATCGTGTTAAAATCTTATACAACCGCCATGATATTTGCAGGTTGATTGAGCAGTAGTTACAACGTGTCTAGTCAGCAGAACGAGACACTAAATCTCTGGAAGTATTTACAATTAGTTGTTGCGATTTGAATATTAATTGTACATGTACATTATTATTGTATTATTATACTTTATGCAAATTTCTTTCATTATCCGGTTATTTCATTGGGTAACCGGCATTTGTTAATTTTCAGTAACGTCTCATTAGCCACGCCCATCCTTAGCAACATGTGTTAATCTTTAGCAACATGTGTTAATGTCGAAATTAACACCCGCTCCGATCGATGACGTCATCGATGTATACAGATTCTGATTTTCTCGTCACTTTTGATGATGACAACACTAATTAAAGCTGTTTTAGTTAGAAATGTATTTAGTAGTAAAATCAAAGTGACCTAATCATATAAGAAGGGACCTTGTCACAAATTTGATTGCAGTTAAAAGCGATTTTGCCCCAGTTCTATACAATAGTAAAACAGTACTGAATATTTGTTTAAGTGTTTTTGATGTTGCATAAATAAAACATATTATTATTATTTTCAAATGTAACGTACATCAGCATTTATTGTATTTAAGCATTCAGTATAATAAAAATCATAATGCCCTTGGATAAAGGTGTTAGTTCGATTAACACACTCGGTGAAAAATTATCACCCTCGACGTTGTCTCGGGTGATAATTTTTACCTCGTGTGTTAATCTACCCTAACACCTTCATCCAAGGGCATTATGTTTATATTGTCATTGACCTTATGATTAAATGCATCCTACCATTTTGTTCTTTTTAACAATTAGTATAACAATATAAGATTTCGTCTTCACAGAAAACATGTTAAGTAGAAGAAGGAGAGAGAATTCCCGAGTAGCTGTAGCAGATTGATAAGAGGATGTGGTTGATGGGTATCTGAAACAGAAAAAAAGTTGTTGCATGATATCTTGACTTCTCCACAAAAATACTTTTATCTAGGCTAAGTTGACGGAATATTTCATTGTATATAGTCAACAGATTGACGCAGCTGACCGTGTCATTCTTCCTATCGAATATGGTTTTATCCCTTAATATCTAGTTCTCATTAAATGATAATGATTTTTATTTTTCATCTTCGATCAAGGATTAATGATTAATCTCCGTTTCATCTTGCTCTTTTCAGTACATTACGTTAGTGATGTACTTTAGATTCAGGGTCATCTTGGTACTGGGGGCAAACTTTATTTGTAATATACAACGTGATCAGTCACTTGAAATTATATATACATATATAAATAGATTTGTATTAATAAAAATCGAGTATCTGGAAATTTAATAAATACTTTCAAAAGACTACTGGTGGTAAAGCTCATGCATACTAATACATTCACATCTATGTTTCCATTCTATTATAAATAACAAAATACCGAAGTTACTATAGGAATAAAAGTAATTTTGGAGGAGTTTATCGATGTGTAAACGCGGCCGACTCACTCACAAACTTAGCATTCAGTTTGTGAGTGACATATCCATAAACTCCTATGGCACGCGATCAGTAACAAAAATACGGTATACCTAGTATTTCGAACGGAAACTAGGGGTTTTCGTGCGAAATACTAGGTATACCGCACGTTAACTATGGGTTTCCGATCGGTATACATAGTTTTCGACGAAAACCCTAGTTTTCGATTGAAATTGAACGGAAACTAGGGGTTTGCGACGGAAACCCATAGTTTCCGATCGTTATCGTTAATTCAAGTTTAAAGTGAAAACGCTATTCATAGTTTTAGCCAATGAGAAACGAGAAACGGAAATCGCTATTTGATATTTAACGTTCGTCCAATCAGAAACGGAAAACGGTATTCAGGGTTTAATCAAACCAATCAGAATCGTTTTTTTTTCTGTTTATCGCTTATATTTCTCTATTTTTTATTCAAATTTCGTATCTTTTATTTATTTTATATATTTTGATATTATAAATTTATTATCAAATAGAGTTGTACCTTTGAAAAATTGGGTGCAGGACAACTCGGCCCGCGGACAACTCGGACCATGACCACTCGGATCGTACTTTTTGACAAAAAGGACAAGTCGGCCCTTGAAGTGAGAGACTACTCAGACCATCAAAGAATACATCTCAGTGGAAGTGTGATTTTTGTAATTTCATCATAGTAATTGTAGGGCAAGTCGGGCCGTCAAAAAGGGAAGAAAAAAAGAAAGTTCTGTAGATATGTTCTGTCGAAATTAATTTACATTGTAAAAAAAGACATATCGTCCGGTCAAGAAAGAGAAAAAAACTACCTATACCCCTCAAACCATCGGACGGAGATTAGAATTGTGGTGAAATATTTTGTATCAGTAAAACGGGATATCTCAACCACTAGTAACTCTCCTTCTAGAAAGGTGTTTTTTTTCTTTTCGATCTTTCGTACGTTTCTTTTTGGCTGTTCCCCTGTTGGTGTAGCTGGTCGTGTGTCTTCCGAAGGTAGCTGCTCATAGGTAGCGTTGTCAATATCGAAAACAGCAGAGTAGTGTATTTCATCGTCATCCAAGGCAGTCTTGTAGCATTTCTCGATGGGGTCATATGGGCTTGATACAACCTGGAAGTCCATGTAGTCTGTCTTTAAAGAAATATCTGTCACTTGTTATAACGCTGAGCATACTAGGACGGTTACTTGAGCATCTTTTTAGGACCCGGCTGAACAGGTTTATCTAAGGATTCTTTCTTCTCATCCACGTGAATCCACGTCATAATCGAAAGCAGCTTAGCCAAACCAGCTGGGGGACATCTCGGCCCTCGGACAAGCCGGACCAGGACTACCCGGACCGTCGAAGAGACAACTCGGACCTTCATGGAGACAACTCGGACCGTGAAATTATCAAAGTGACTTGTCAAAAAGGACAACTCGGACTGTCAAAAGGATTAAGGACTTGTTTAAAAAAAACACAAGCTCGTTATTAGAAATTCATCGGCCCATCATAGAAGAATAGATACAATTTGAAATGATTCATTCGAAAAATTTAGGTGCGAATGGATATCAGATTAGCGGGTCCTGAGAGCATTCGATCTCGACTGTCTATATTCAAGGATATCATGAAGTAAAATTTTCAAAACACTTTATTAAGGTCTTTCACCACAAGTGAAAGACCTTATTGTATTTCTTCTGATTATTATTATTATTATTTTTCTTTTTTTTTTTCTGCCGCCCATAGCGTAAAAGTGTCGAGACATATCAGTTCGATACTTGGGACACTTAATCAGCTTTGGAAGAGGACGAAGCCACTGACCCTGTGAAACCGATCTATTTTTAGTAACGGAGTTATCTCCCCGAAGACCGAAAACCTTGTTATCATGTTTGCTCAAAAACCGTAACCGATATCAAAATTCTGATGTGGGGAAAATGTTGCATTCATCCTCAGGATGTTTCGTTATGCGAAAAAAAAATTTTGGGTCGCGACCCCGGTT
>MJUU01057156.1:348995-369103 GCA_002080025.1 Modiolus philippinarum | reverse complement strand
TCCGCCATTTTCAAAATGGCCGCCATTCGAAATTTTGTTATCGCGATATCTCGGAAACGATAAAAAATTTCTGAAAACATTATATTGGAAAATTACTCCTCTCATTATTATCTCCATTTTATTCAATAGGTGCGAAACTCTGCGAACAACCGTTTTTGAGTTATAGCCCTTGACGCGTTTCGGTAAATCGGTTTTTCGCGAATAACTTTTAAACGCTTACAGATAATATAGTAAACATATATGTTTAAAGTGATCAGAATGGAAAGACCTTCAATTTGAGTACCAGGTTGAAGGTCATCGGTGACCTTTGACCGTGACCTTTGACCTTGTTAGGGGTTAACTCAGAAACTATAATAGATAGCTGAAAAACTATATCAGCAAAAATGTTCAACATGTCAAGGGCTCTATTTGTTTCATTTGGACCGAAACTCTCCGGTGACTCTCTAAAGAGTTATTGCTCTTGACGTGTTTCGGAAAAGGATTATTTACATGTAAGTTTTAAACCGTTATAGATAATATAGTCAAGTAACATATCAAATTAATCAGTGGGAAGAGACCTTCAATTTGAGCACAAGGTCAAAGGTCATCAACGTCAGAGGTCAAGGTCATAGCCAATTTTTAGGGTTTTTTTTCCGTAAAATCTTTACAACAGTAAAAATAGGTGATCAAATATACGGGAGAAAAAAAAATAAATGCAATTATAAACCGGTAGTGACTTTCCTGAAATCATGGTGAAAACTGGTGAAAGACCTTGCAATTGTTCTCTGAACAATTGACCTTTTAATTGTTTTTGTTATTTTTATAGAGTAAGTTTAAACCGTAAACTTAAAATTATACTTATACCTCTTAAATGCTAAAATTCAGGAAATTTTTAATTTCCAAATTATATAACTCCTTGGAAAGGATATGATGAAGTAAAAGTTTTAAATTACTGAATTGTTTGATCATTTATAAGACCGAGTTTTTGTTTTCTTTTAACTGCTTATCAAATTATTTATTTTTCATACAATATCTCATGATTTTTTTTTTAATTTCGAAACATAGTACACATCCAGTTATATGAAAATAAAATCTTTGCTCTAGAGATTAGTTAAATTGAATATTCTTTTTAAACTAAGTCTAAAACGGCGATATTTCACAACTTTTAACTGGTGAAAGTGATTTTAGACAGTCGAGATCGAATGCTCTCAGGACTCGCGAATCTGATATCCATTCGCAGAGGTACAACTCTATTTGATAATTAATTTATAATATCAAAATATATAAAATAAATAAAAGATACGAAATTTGAATAAAAAAGAGAGAAATATAAGCGATAAACAGAAACAAAGATTTTGATTGGCTTAATTAAACCCTGAATACCGTTTTCCGTTTCTGACGTTAAAGTGCCACATGAACGTATTTTTTATTTTTGGTATATTAAAATGCGTACATTTAATAATACTTCTCATCTGAGTATTTTTATTTTAACGACCTGTTTATGATATAATCACCCGGTAATCAAATAGCGATTTCCGTTTCTCGTTTCTCATTGGCTAAAACTATGAATAGCGTTTTCACTTTAAACTGGAATTAACGATACCGATCGGAAACTATGGGTTTCCGTCGCAAACCCCTAGTTTCCGTTCAATTTCAATCGAAAACTAGGGTTTTCGCCGAAAACTATGTATACCGATCGGAAACCCATGGTTAACGTGCGGTATACCTAGCATTTCGCACGAAAACACCTAGTATCCGTTCGAAATACTAGGTATACCGCATTTTTGTTACTATCGCGTGCCATAAACTCCTTTAAAATTACTTTTATTTCTTAAAATTCCAATCTTTTGAACTTTAAACAATGTTGTCGCATAATTTTACGTCACCATTTACATGTATTGCACTATTTTCCTCGGAGCGTATTAATGGGCAAGAAACGTGTATCGAGAAAATAATTTCTTTGTTGTGCATCACGTTGACCAATGAAATTGGACGTTGCAACAGCAATTGGAGTTATTGTTAATTTATTTTTTCTGCATATATGCATTTCGACAACTTATGTCTCATCAATGCAGATCAAACCAAAACATTTGGAAGTCCTTTAACCGTAAAACGTATAAAAGCTGATAGAGAACAAATGACCAAAAGGATCTAAATAGAAAAGCCAAAATTCAGCTAAGGACAGAGCTATGCATGCGGGAAATACTCCTTAGTTTCAAACAAAATTTTGTAAAAATTTCCGTAAAATCGGTTTTCGGGTCAGCACCGAAGTACTGACTACTGGGCTGGTGAATACCCTCGGGGATTAACAGAGTATTCAAATCTATTAAAAATTTGTTTTTTTACATAAAACCTTTATTTCTCTAATTTAAAAATCTTGATGCACAAAAAGTTTTTAAAATTTAAAAAAAAAGACAGAATTTGCTTTTGCGAATACATAAAAAATAACAAGAATCCATAAGTTCCCGGAAGTTGTTCATGAACATAAAATTCTACAGAAAACAAGAAAAAAATCTTTTCAAGAATTTTTTTAAGGAAAATCAAAACTTGAGCACATTGTTTTTCATAAATCATGATGTGTATGACATTTTTTTTCAAAATACAGATTCACATAAGAAAAAAATATCATTTCAAATCATTTTATTATTACTATTTTATTTTATTTAAATGTCATGGATCAAATAATTTCTTGATCTATTAATTGTTTCCTCTTGGTAAATTTTGATGTTGATCAAATTAGAAAAATGGATGTGAGAAAGTTTCTTGCGGATTCAATATTTTGTTTGATTGGATAAAACTGTATAATTCTGATCAGGCACACACCTCAGCAACAAATCTTGAGCCAACCACTTCGGTATCACAAAAGCATTCAAATTGACAAAAAATTTTGTTTTATTTAGGAATGATGCGAGAAAGGTGTATTTTTATAAATGATTTGGTAGATAAAATGCCAAATTTAACATTTTGCCCATTTCAAACAGATATTTCACTTCAGTATCCATTCAATTAAAAAAAAACAAAGATACGATAACACAGACGAAATCGAACCGACAACGATTGAGAATGAAAATCTGCAAAGCTTAGCAATACACTGTTAATAAAATCTGCTGTTAGTGAAAAATAGAATAAAAAAGATAACAGGAAACACCTACAATGGCCGAAAAACATAACCACATGACTCTTTCAATCAAAAAACTTTTTAAGAAAAAAATCCCGGAGACTCCTGTTGAACATTTTTTTACACTGTGTTTGCCATTTATGCCATAGATCTATTATTTTACTCGAGTGTTAACAAGGGGTGAAAAACGACACGAATGACTAGTCCGGTGTAAAACTATGATACAATGGAGTCTCTGTGAATTATTGCAATTGTAACAGGACAGTTGTAATGGTGACACTTTTGGTTGCTTCTAATTTTTGCCATATTTGACTTTTTAAGCACTTAAATGTCTCCATTAAGTAACAGTCAAAACTAAATAGTACATCAGAATAAAAAAAATGTGTTTTTCTAACAGGCGTCATGGTCACCTTTTTCTGGCCGTCACATCGGCAAAATCATCTTTCACTTTGAGAGTTATAGTCAAATGTGACGTCGTCCTTGTCGCGTGCTGTTTGTCGTTGTTCATATGGTTATCTCTGTTTTCACCGCTAGTTGTTTTAAATCATTTTAAGCATGCTATATAGAATTTCAACAATTCAAAGAAGATTGTTTTCTCAACTGTTAAATAAAGGAAAGATATGGAGTAAATGCACATGAGACAAAGTCTCTATAAATAACTAAATTTCGAAGTTGCTGTGAATTTAGTTTCTGCATATACGCATTTCGACAACTTATGTCTCTTCTGTGCAGATAAAATCTAAACGTTTGGAAGACCATAAACTCAAAGATGTCAAAAAACTGAATGAGAACAAATACCCAATATGATCTAAATATAAAGCCAAAATCAGGTAAGGACAGAGCTTTGCAAGAGAAAGATACTCCTTAGTTTTTAACAAAATTTATTAAAAATTAGATATTGCAAGGTTTCAAAAAGAATCGGCAAAACCAAGCATTGAAACAACGCCTTATTGTTGTTTTTCAGAATGTTAAAGATGCATTCTGATTGATTTGACAAGAAATTTGCCCATGTATTTTGACTATGTAAAGCATTATGTTGCAGATTTGGTTGGTTAATTGATGTTTTCTGACCATGTTGAAATATGTTTTGATTTTTTGGTTGGTTTAACCTGACCATTGTTGAGATATGTTTTGGTTGGTTTAACCTGACCATTGTTGAGATATGTTTTGGTTGGTTCAACCTGACCATTGTTGAGATATGTTTTGATTTGGTTGGTTGGTTTAACCTGACCATTGTTGAGATATATGTTTTGATTTGTTTGGTTGGTTTAACCTGACCATTTTCGATAGATAAGGATTCAGATGATTTATTTGTTGGGAGTTAATGCTGAAGATTAATTTGGGTTCCTGTGTGCTTGACTCAAGCTAGCTAACAATTGCAGCGAACAATTAGCTAGCGAACAATTATAGGGTTTGACTAAAAACCGAAAAAGTATAATGAGCTTCGACGGACCAGCGAACATTTACAGCCCTAGCGATCAATTACGAAAAATAATATTGAAAAAAAAGTTTTAATATCTAATTACTCTTTCTTTTGATGAATACCATAATTTGGATGAAAGTGTGAAATACATGAATTGAAATTGTTTAAACCAGATTGCTTGACGTGTTCTAACCATGAAACAAGTCGAAAGTTTTGTGCAGACTACTTATGTTATCACTGTACATCATCAACAACATTCTTTACTGAAAATCACAATAACGATACAATTTGGTCGAAAGTATTAGCGAATTTGTGGAAGAACCATTTTTGTACATAGCACCTGCCATAAGTAATTATATAGTAATTACAATTTTCAGCACTTTGACTATGAACAACGACCTCTTCCTCGTTAAATATTAATATTCTTAAACAAATACAGAATCTATGTCAGAATTATTTGATCATTGATTACAAAAGATCACATCTAATTTAAAAGAATAATGGTTACTATTATTGGAAGAAACAATTATATCGACTGGGGAGTACTTGTTGTGTGTATCGATTCCGCGCAGGCGCCGGATGTTACTACGTAGAACTACTACTATACAACTGAATTTTGTATAATTATAGTTTAATTCATAAATAATCTTTTACAACTCCCACCTTTTGACGTAAATAACGCCGTGTATAACCTTCGTTTTCTGATTTATGTTCTATTCATTTATACAGATTATCGTAAGACATACATTTAATTATGGTAACATTGATACGAGATTATTAATATACTTCTATTAACAGTAAATTAGTTTTCCATTATAACATCTATGTGTTTTTTTATTCAAATGATTTAATACTTATCTATCACTTGTAATAATGTGAGGCGTCTGTTCAAACTTGATTGCATATTGGAGTTATATTTGTATGAACATATTTTCATTACTTAATGAATTGATTTCATGAATGTCGTGAAATAGTATTTACAGAAATAACCTGTCTGACGTCATAACTGCATCATAATTATTTTAATTGTCTAGCAACGAATATTCAAAACTTTGTTTTACCAAATTGAATCACAGTTGGGTTGTCTGTTGCTTCGAACGGATTGTCTGTTTCTTGAAACAGTTATGAAATTCAGTACCGACAAACACTTACAAAAGGTAGGAAAACATGCACATCCCATAACTTCTAGTAAGTTTTGTGGTTAATTTTTGCTTAAATGACCATTAGAATCAAATAAACCTCTTTCTCTATAACATTTTATTAACTCCACTTGTTTTCGTTTTTCAGGTGCCAAAAGACCGATCTGTTCGTTTGCGAGCAATGCCAGAGCAGAGCAATGACTACCGGGTAGTTGTATTTGGGGCCGGAGGAGTGGGGAAATCATCATTAGTTCTTAGATTTGTGCGAGGAACATTTAGGGAAAGTTATATACCTACAATAGAAGACACATATAGACAAGTTATAAGTTGTAATAAACAAGTGTGCACTTTACAAATAACAGACACAACGGGCAGCCATCAATTTCCGGCAATGCAACGCTTGTCAATAACTAAAGGACACGCCTTTATATTAGTGTATTCAATAACAAGCAGACAGTCTTTAGAAGAACTGAAGCCAATATATGACGAAATAGTGGAAATAAAAAATGACTTGGAACACATTCCTGTTATGCTAGTAGGGAATAAGTGTGATGAAATCAACAGAGAAGTGCCGACAGCGGAATGTGCGGATCTAGCTAAGAGGTGGAATTGTGCTTTTTTAGAAACATCTGCAAAAACTAATCACAACGTGAAAGAACTATTCCAGGAATTACTGCAATTAGAAAAAAGACGAACAATGAGTTTACAGTTAGAAACAAAAAAGACAAAATCACAAAAAAGGAAAGAGAAATTGAAGGGCAAATGTAATATTATGTAGACTTTGTTATGAGGAAAGTTGTATTTTGTTGGGAATATACGGCGCATGTAAGGATTATACATTCCAACAGTTAGATTAGTGCTTTAGTCCGCCAGTGGCTCTAACGATATCACTGGATTTATATATTCATATCTTCGGTCGTTATATGCAGGGTGCATGTCACTGTGGTTATGATGGTAATATCACTGTAATTTGTGATTTAAACTTTTTTATGAAAAAAAGTTATGTTACTTGTTGTCCTTATGCAGAAGAAAATGTTTGTTCAGTTCATTAATAATAATTATCAGGATGTTAGATTGTTTCGTATTAAAAATGCAAATCATTGGATTTATATGTTACAAATAACAATAATGATAGGTCTTTTTGGATCTTTTTTGGTTATTTTTGCTTTCTCAGATTTAACAACTCAGATTTTACAACTTTTTGTTTTATGGTCCTCCGTTTTTATTTTATCTGCACTGAAGAGACAAACGTTTTCGAAATAGTTAACACAAAAACTAAATTTATAGAAGCTCTCGTACTTTGATAATGATAAAACAAGATCACACAATAGACATGAAAATACAAAAGGAAAACATTTGGCAAAAACTTACTTACCTTACCTGGAAATTTTTATCAGTCTATATTCGGTTAACCACCAGAGGTATCATTTAATCTAGAGTAACGTTTGGACCTCGAACAACGTCACCATGTAAACATCACATCGTAGGAACCACACATTTTGAAAAAAAAAAACATATCCACAAACCAACGTTGTACAGTTAAGTATGCATTAATCAACCTTCACCAAATGTACAAATCACAATTATAAAATGTTCATTTGTTTCCATATTCTCACTTTTTATCACTTTGTAAGACTTAGTATCATGTCTGGCTGTGGTGAAAAGCATAATTTTCTTCCTCGAAATTTGTGGGAAAGGTTATTTTGATCTAGAGCATCAGAGAGGTCTTAAACCAAACCAACAAAATACCGAAGTCCTCATCGGCCCAAATATGTCTGACATGAAAAATATACCTTGCGTTTTATAGAAAATCACTGTTCTTTATCAAAATTCTAGCCCTTTCAAAATACTGCGGCTTAATTTCGTGTATGGCACTCGATGGATGTCCTTGATACTGGATTTGGCCTCCTATTTCTATAGTTTTGGTAATGTGTGCTACATTTTGCTACGTTTTGGTTATGGCTTTCCATACTAATTGATTCTAATGCTGCTGATGACAGGTTGCTCATTGAAACACGTGCACAGCATAACGAAATTTTTCTGTAAATTTTGCAACTCGGGTATTTGTGCATTTTACTGTCTCCAAACACTGAATGTCTTATATTTACTTATGTGGAACTGGATGTCCGTAATTTATTTTTCTTCACAATTGAAAGTGATGGACACACGAGCAGAAAATGAGTATTCTCTTCTTTTTCCGAGTTGCACCAATCACACCATTGAGTTTCGTTTTTTGTGAAACTTACTCCTTTTGGTCTCAAGGAGATAAGACACAGTTAGTGATATTGGACAAGTTTTTCCCAGAGTAAAATTTGCAATGTCTAATTGCTCTGGAGATTCATATTCATTTGCCGAAAAGCACTGTTTTTGTAATGTTCAAAAATAGCACATTTTTCATTTGGTCGTATTTTATGAAAATCCTCTTAAGGATGGTCTCTCCTCAGGTTTTTGAAGCTGTCTCTGACATTCGGAATTCTCTTGTTTTAGAAATTATTATGCATTAGAATATTACAAACTGACCCCCAATTTTCTTTTCAAAATATGATTGTATACATCTTCAATAGACTTCCGACAAAATTTGATGAAGTTCTTGATATGTCTTCATTGCATTTCAAAGGCTGATTACCTTAATGCAAATTGAATGAAAAGTCTACAGAAGTTTGGTTTCCCGCCAAAATTTCAAGCCTTTAAATCTCAAAAACGGACACACTGACCTATCAATATTTTTGGCTTGAAATGGTGTATGATCCATATTCTAATAAATAGAAATAATAATTATAAATCCTTGATATAAAAAACTTGAGGAGTAACCATCCTTAATAAATAAAAATCAGTTATGGCTATTGCTGTCTTCGACGTTAAGTTGTCTGAATTGTCTGTTACTTCTACAATGTGTTATTATTATCGTAAAGTAGTAGTTTTGGGTAAAAGAATAAGTTTACGTTATGATCGTTGTATTTCGTGGTCGTATGCGTTGTATACTGCAGAATTTCATCATAAGAGGGTAACGTTACAATGCTAGAAAAACGCGCCATATATTCCCGACATACTCAGGGCCACAAAAGTAGAAACACTGTACACAGTAATGTTCTATAACTAATTGTTCGGTGGCCAAATTTGTGTGTTTGGGTTTAAGTATCTAATTCTGTCACATAAGCTAGTATGATGCTTCTCATTACAAGTACGGCAACTGAAACGTGACTTACATCCTGAAGTTTAGTGGTTTCGTAGACAATTAAGGCACAAATTACTATTACGGACAAATGACAAACGATAACGATGATCAGTAAAGTTCGGACATCTAGATGGATCATGAATATCACCACAGTATACACAAGGTCTTTGGCGAATGTCTTCCTTGCTGATGTTATTAACTGCTCCGATGGGACATACTATAACGTTTTCCTTTTTGTGGGTACTTGAATCTTGCACTGCTTCCAAACACGAATTTCCTTCAAAATACGTTTTCGAAATAAATCAAGTGTCCATTCAGTTTTACCTTTGGCTCTGGTCATATTGATTCTAATTTCGGACGGAAGTTTACCTAAAACGATAGATACTAATAATGTACCATATGTTTCTTCGGTTTGTCCTAATGCTGCCATTCCGGGGATGTTCGATTCCATTTCGTCACAGAATTTGCGTAGACTTTTGAGACTGTTTTCTGGCTTGTCAAGATTCACAAGTGCTAGCATATGAAAGTTAATTATCTTGTGTGGGTCAGCATGACGCTCCTTCAATAAGTCAAAGGCTACTGTATAGTTTGCATTTGTAAGTGCAAGTCCTGCGATGGTTTGCGAAGCTTCCTCTCCGAGTTGAGATCTCAGATGACAAAATTTCTGCACATTGGATAACGATGTATTGAGATGTACGGCGGCTTCAAAAGAGTCCCAGAAATTTTGCCACAATTGAATGTCGCCTTTGAACGTAGGTAATGTCAACTTCGGTAAATTGAAACTACTTGGACTTGCCAATACACAATACTTGGGTGTACTTACGGATGTACTATCAAATGTCTCATCAACTTTACCAACAACACGGCGAAATTTTCTTATCCTCGTAGTGATTGTCAAATGATAATCGCCTGTTTCGATGATTTCCTCTTCAATATGTGCATCAGGGGTCTCATTAAGAATCCTTTCGTCGAATGAACGTAAAATACTCTGTTTGAAAAGGATATTCTCTAGCAGTGCACCGATTACTGTCTGTGACTTCCTCCTCTTTCTGTAGCAGTTTGTTAATTGCAGATTTATGTCCATCCCGTAAACGTTTGACTTTAAAGTTCTCCATCTTCCATAGTCACGGCACCAATAGTGTTGGGCAAAAGAAGAAGTTCACGTTATGATCGTTGTATTTCGTGGTCGTATGCGTTGTGTACTCCAAAATAACGTCATACGAGGGTCACGTTACAATGCTAGTTTAACGCGCCATAAATTCTCGACATTTATGTTGGTGAAAACAATTAGAGCTTCTGGATTTACAGCATCCATTGACTAAGATACAAGTTTCAAAACTAAAGTTGTTTGTGAAATTGAAGTTGTTTGTGAAATTTCTTAAATTTCTCAATATTCGTCGTTACAAGGATAATAATTTCCAAGTCTTACATAAGAATACGTAATATAAAGTTCTGAAATGACGTTATAGGATCGAATACATCCTAACCATGCATTTCAGTTGATACCAGACTCGCTTTAGAAATGTTTGCGTCCAATGTGGTGTTCGTGTTTTCTGCTGGAAATCATATATTGTTTCCAAAAAGTCTGTTCAACATGAACTATTATCCTTTTTTGATGGTGTGGCAAATAATGATGATTTTCACTGCAAATAGTAGCAATATAGCCGGAACAATGTAGTTCATGCTCTTTATTACTTATGACATCGTCAGGGCAAGCAACAGCATTCACTGCATCACCAACAGGGCTTGTATGGCTTATGATGAAAATTGAAGAACGGATGATCTTGGTCCTTGTATTCTCTATAAAATTTACCAAGAATATTAGCAGAATTAAATAGAAATGTTCTGCTTCTAAAGGCTCTTTGTAAGGGTGTCTAGGTCGGAAGACATTTGAAGTTCTGCTTCTAAATGCTCTTTGTAGGGGTGGCTGGGTCGGAAGACATTTGAAGTTCTGCTTCTAAAGGTTCTTTGTAAGGGTGGCTAGGTCGGAAGACATTTGAAGTTCTGCTTCTAAAGTCTCTTTGTAAGGGCGGCTAGGTCGGAAGACATTTGAAGTTTTGCTTCTAAAGGCTCTTTGTAAGGGTGGCTAGGTCGGAAGAAATTTGAAGTTCTGCTTCTACAGGCTCTTTGTAAGGGAGGCTAGGTCGGAAGACATTTGAAGTTCTGCTTCTAAAGTCTCTTTGTAAGGGTGGCTAGGTCGGAAGACATTTGAAGTTCAGCTTCTACAGGCTCTTTGTAAGGGTGGCTGGGTCGGAAGACATTTGAAGTTCTGCTTCTAAAGGCTCTTTGTAAGGGTGGCTAGGTCGGAAGACATTTGAAGTTCTGCTTCTAAAGGCTCTTTGCAGGGGTGGCTAGGTCTGAAGACATTTGAAGTTCTGCTTCTTAAGGCTCTTTGTAAAGGTGGCTAGGTCGGAAGAAGGGTGGCTAAGTCGGAAGACATTTGTCTATCTATTCGTTACGTATTATGAATTCAATAATTTCAAAACAAGTAATCATGACTTATGTCAAGGTAAGGCATGGTATGTTAAAAAATGGCAAAAATAAAATTTTAATCGTTTAATTATTTCATTAGTTTGCTACATTGATATATATATAATTGTAAAGTGAACATTTAGCTATTACAGCAAAAAAAGATAGAGAAAATGACCTATCGTAAGTTACGTTTGTATTTTTTCTTATATTGGTTTATCTTGTGCAGTTCCCTTGTGAACTGTGGCGTGTCATTGGTGGATTTTTTTTTGTACAATCATGTATTTTTCATGAATATCCTGGTGTTTTACTAAGAAATACCCCAAAAATATTCGAAATTTTCTTTAATTTTCTAATTGGAACCCCCCCCCCCTTTTCAAATTGTCTGGATCCGCGGCCTGCATGTGGTTGTGATTTTCGGGAATGTAGGTGTTTCATGTTATCTTTATTCTTATAATTACATGAATGGCACTCAGATTGTCAAGGAATACCAAATCTTGTGGTTCAATCAGTTAGAAAGTGTCTAATTTGAGTTTTTCTGTGAAGAAGACATGACTTTCGACAAAGTTCACACTCGTTAATAAATATCATTTCTAAATAAATAAACTTCAGTTTTCATTCCCATGGTTTCAGCTGCTCTTGTACTACGAAAACATGCAACATATGAATGATTTTTGTTCCATAAGGAATATATTTCATAACATGTCAAGGTATGTCCTTCGGTTATTGAGGTCAGTGGAGCAGAAATTATTTTAGTGTTCTAATTTAGGCGTGGGTTTTTAATCCAGAAAAAGGAGTTAATTGTCTCCTTCAATTTCCACCAAAACAACTCTTACAAGAGCTCATCATTAACAATACTGTCTTGATCATCCCACACACGCCATGATGAAAAATAGATCATTAGATTTCTGACGATTAATTAGTCTCAAGCTATAGAAGTGTTATTTTCATTATGCTACACATAAATAAGTAAGATATATGACAATCAATTTCGTCTCTATGATAGCTGTTGTAATAGCATTGACTGAATCGATTTTACCAGAAGCAAGTCTATGATTAGATAACCCATGCCTTGTATGCAGAATTTCTTCAGGGAAGAAATAAAAATAAATATGTCTCTCATTACCTAATGCAGACAATCTATTAGTTTATATAACAAAAGTGTCCATAAAAGTACATGGAAACTTAATGGTATTTAAGTCGCAATATCTGTTACGACACACCGAAGTAAAATGGCAGAACAGAGGAAATAAATGATGAAAAAATCCAAAAACAAGGCAATATCGAGGCTAACTAAATGGAAAAAAGCATGATAATAACGAACAGAAACAAAAGTGAACAAAAATGATATAAAACTAAAGCATAAGCAGTATTAAGATAAACAACATGGACATGTACATATGAACTACGCAGAATTGAGACAGGTGCTTCAACTGGTAAGCATCTATCACCCATCCCGCGTGAAATGGAAGGTTTGGCAAGCCATAAAACCGGTTTAACCACCCATTTCTTTTGTAATGCTTGTACCAAAGGAGGACCATTGCTATCGACAATTTCCACCTTCTTTGGCTTTTAGCCTCATAGACTTTGGATCTTGACAATTCTGTTCCCCTATTTTGTTATTATCGCCATGATGTGCCTAAAGCTGAATTTGCAGCTCTTATAGTCCGAGAGTAAAGATTTAGTGACTCGATGCTTTTTAGTCAAGTCGTTAGTTGAAATAACATACATTTTACTGGTCAAAGCAACTTGTGGTGGCGACAATGAAACTCTCATAAATATTTTCTTTAACTTACAGAAATGGATTTAATTATACCGAATCAATGCTCTTGATATGAATGTTCCTTCGAAAAAATAAACATTGGCATTAAATTTTGGTGGAGACAATGCCATGCCAAATGACGGCAACCGACGCTTTCAAAATGAAACTTTTCATTTCAGCAAATCAAAACATCATTGCCACCAAATATTTTTAAATCCTGATAAGTAATATTTAAAAAAAAATACCCTTTGTTGGTGCAATCGTGCTCGGTAAACAGGTATATTACCGAAACGTTAAAATGCGCGCTGTCTACAGTAATTAATGTCCATAATATCAAAATTCCTTGTAATGCCAATTAAAATTAATTTGTAGATTCCCTTCCCTATCTTCCCATTTTTTTTTTTACTTTTAAAAACAATGACGACATAATTCCTTTTGCCTGATTCCCTAAATATTTGTTCTCAAAACATGATTTTTATACAGATGTTTTCGTTTCTAGTTACGTTCAAGACAAGGTCTTATTTTTGTCAGAATCGTATCTGATTTTGAACTGGGACAGACTAAAAAATTAAAATATAAAATCTTTCGCCCTCCCCGTATTTGTATGTCAGGTTGGATATAGAATTTTTCAAGAGTTCATCTAGCCCAATTACCTTTCTATGATCCAAAACATCATTCTTTACCTTTCTATATTAACACACCTTGTATTGTTGATGACTGATGCCCAGTATTATTCTCCTCATGTTGTTATGGCTGACATTCAACATTACGTAATTGATTTTTAAGGTAATGTTCCACTAAAGTAAAAAATTAGGACACCCAGTAAACGTAAATCATTTGTCTGTATTTCTCAAGCTTCAAGAAATGAAGAAAAATATTATTATGGAATGCGCTCTTTTAAACACAATCTACACGTACACACTAAAAAAATTGTAAATAAATTTGAATTTTGAATTTTTTAGGGGAATCTTTTCATTTGGTAAACACTCAATTTTCAAAAAAATCAGGAGGTCTGAAAAGGGAGTTATATGGTGGACGTATACTTTAATATCAAAGGAAGGGCAGGCTAATGCCGATTATTTGTGACTACTGTTCATTTTCAAGATTCAGTTCGATTTTGGTAAATAGTGGAAGTAATTCCACACATTCAGGTCAGAAATTGTCAAATTTCTGCCCTACAACATATGCTACTAGACAAAGCAATGCTAGCTTGCCCTGTATTATACATCATAGTATTCGTCCAGAACATTTTCGGCAAGAATTAGACGTTTTCCTGACCTCCTGATTTTTTTTTTTTTTTTTTTTTTTTTTTTTTGAATTTCACCGTTTTTGCAGAAAAATTGTAGGATACGTTTTCATAAGCGCTCAATTTAAAGACGTTTCATATATTATTTTTCTGTACGTTTTACGTGGATTCTATATGAAAACAACATAACTAATAGATTTTTCAATTGGTCATATTTCACACATAAAAATAGCTATACCGAATTTATTTCACCTTGGAATTTAGCTTCATTTGATGCACTTGCATGTAAAATTTCATCGAAATCCGGAAACTTATTTACGTACCTATTACCTTAAGATCCTTTAAGGTTTTGTAATTCATTTATGACGTCGTGATTTTTTCGAATAGTTGGACCGACGAATAAAGGTTCAATTTATGTGCTAAAGGTAAAGAATACAATTTATGTGCTAACGGTAAAGAATAAAAGGACACGTTCAAATTATACGCTGTGTAGACCACTTCATTAAATAGTTTGCAAAGAGTTTTATCATTATTTAAAGACAATGCCAATTTCAAAGAAATTATCTATTCAAGTTACTTCTTCAAACTTGTGTAAAAAATTTTAAATAAAGTCAAATGAATTAAGAGTAAATACCCTCTTAGGTATTACACCTATTGATTGTGTGCACATTCACAACACAAGCAGAAATTGAAAATAAGCGAAGGAAATAAAATTAAATTCATTTTTCAAAACAACGAAAGACTTCAAACGTGTTAGTATAAGGTAAATATTGCTATCGATGTTTTTTACCCTTTTGGGTTTTAAACTTTTTATGACCTGTAAACGCACGTTTTTCCCAGTTTGTGCATGTATATAAAAATAATTACTTGGCTACATTCTATTACATATTCCTACAAAAATATAATGTAAATTGTGATTATATACTGCGATTTAAATTAAGAAAAATTGCTATCGGTATGAAGAAAAACCCGCCATTGTATTCCCGCCATTTTTTGGTCTTTACATGTTTTTAACAAATATCTTTTTCTCGATTCGGTGACCCTATTTTATTTGCTTAATCCGTTGAGGAGGTTAGACCTTATCTTCTGTGAAAATATTATCAAATTATCATATTTCAATTTTTTGCGATCAGCGTTTTTGACCTGACAAAAATGGCGGGAACTTCAAAACTGTGCCATTTACACCAAAACTTGCATATTTTTTATTTTGTTGTAAATTATTGTTTTTCTACACACCATGAAGCATTTCAAATAAGTTTAGTCCACTCGAAATCTACAATACAGTGAAAATATAGGCAATATAGTATAATATTATTAATTTGATATCGTTTGAGAAATTTGATTAGTTAAAACTGATCACATGACCCACTGTATATTTAGAGATTAACTAGAAAACAGCATATCAAAAAGTTATATCGCACCTTTAATACTAAAAATAGAAATGCATATCGCATGTCTGTATGAATGTTTATAATCTTGTTTAATTTCTTTTATGCATTTTTCAAGAATCAATTACATGTACATACACACAGTAATTATATGATTGTGCTTATTGACTTTTAAATATATTAATTTTTGAAATATTTAAAACATATCTTGAAATTGATAATTTAGACAAAGGATAAACATGTCCTTTTCAGTTTTCATGTAAATTAATAATATAATAATTATAGTCTGTGTATGAGGTCGATACGATGTTATATCGACCTGCAAAAGCATATGGACCTCGGACTTCATCCTCGGCCGATATAACATCTTATCGACCTCGTACACAGACTATAATTGTATATAATCAATACCTTTAAAACAGGTAAATAAATATGACGTCATAGCTCTAAAACTAGGTCGGTGACCCCCAGTTTTTTAGCTTAATTTAAAGCTTTCATCATTAATATTATACAAAAGGAATATCAAGAAAATATCATATTGGAGTTTGAATAGTAAGATTTGTGAGTAACCGATCTGTGAAGGAAGTCACTGTATCGACAACAGGCCCTTGAATAGCGAATGAGTTGGGAGATATAAGCTTCATATGCCGGCGCTGATGGAATGTTGCTACAAAGAAAATGGAAGGTGAATATTGGAAAAGCGAAATCGTTGCATTTGCCATACAGCTTAGTTTGTAGTTTACCTCTGTTGCCATTTTCAAGATGAAGGTGAGGGCATGACGCCGTTGTGGAAATGTCTGTATTATCTTTAATTTCGAGATCTGTGTTAGCTGACGAAATTACTGATGAAACAATTACACAACTTCCTTTGTAATGCTACACGACTGTCTTTCTTATTTGTTGTGAGAAACATTGTTTTGACTAAATCCAACATTGAACGCTGATTTCGAGCAACCTTCAGTGTTATTTGGATCGATTCTAAAATAGTAAAATATATTATATTTTACCAAAATAAAATGGCTAGGTAGAACTCTAAGAACTTCAATCTTTAAAGCTCACAACCTTTGAGTTTTAGGATTTTCCAACCGTATTAAAATGTTTAAAATTCGTTGATTGATAAGGGACCCACCATTTAACCTGAAGGGGGGGGGTTATGGTTTTTTTTTCTGGACAGAAAATTTTTTTCGCGCTTCGCGCGAAACAAATTATTTATTTTTTGCACGANTTAAAACATATCTTGAAATTGATAATTTAGACAAAGGATAAACATGTCCTTTTCAGTTTTCATGTAAATTAATAATATAATAATTATAGTCTGTGTATGAGGTCGATACGATGTTATATCGACCTCATACTAAGCTATTACCGACATTTTTAGGAAATGTAACTCTGTCAGTCAGATGCGAACTGGTTATCGTGAATTGTACTGGTACCTGTGTATTATTTAACGAGTAAACGATAGTGATTGTCATGGTATACTGTATCATTTGTTTTTTTTTTTTATAAATACTTTTTAAATGTTACATAAGGTTAATAAAATGTAACAAATGAAAGAATAACCAATCTAAAGCATTATTATAAAATGATAATTGGGACTACACGTAACAAAAATAAGCGAATGCATCAAACAACATTTTATCATAGTCGTAGACTACACAACACACAAATTTGTTACACACGTGATGCATATATCATCATCAGGTCATTTTTTACGTAATTAAACCACAGGTATCACAGGTGAAAATTGTTTACTGGCACAATCAACATCATGGGTGGCTGTCAAAGGGTCATAAAACAATTGAACCATAAACAGTCTGCTCTATTCAAAATTATTATTTTTTCAGATTTAATTTTTTTTTTTCAAGATAAAAGGCATAACAAAATTAAAACACATTACAGTGTAGACAGTGATGGATATGTCAAAACAAGTGATATACAACCATTAATAAGATTAATGATTTATATATTTGAAGGCTATTAAGCACTAAAATAAGTTACTAAGATAAAATATAAAGGTATGAATGATATTAAGATATAGACTGAGAAATATTGAAGTAAACTATAAGTATGAGTAGTTATATATTTTGTATTTTAAACAGTTATCAATTGTTCATTCTTAAAAGTATTTGTGTTTTAAAATATTGACAAACAAAATAATATGAATGCCAATATATATACCGTTGTCGGGTCATCACAATCTGGCTGTCGCCATATTGTCTGGTGTCTGGTGTAGAATCAGTGAAATGGACGATTTTCAAATCGATTTTGACGAGAGAAGATCGGTGTCTTAAGTGAAAAGAATTACGCCGACGGATAGCCTATTATGTCTGTTTTCCCCACATAGTTGTACAAATTAGAAAAGTGTATTAGTTCTCTCGCAATTCAGTTCTTAAAAGGGGATACTTCACTGAAAATACGATATTTACAATGCCTTAAATAGGGAATAATTGTGAAAATGTTTGAAATTTTAGAATAAATTTTGACGAGACTAAACCGTTTCCAATTCTCATAAAAATTATACCGAAAGAAAGAGAAATTTATGTAGAATAAGCGCATAGTTGTACATTGTAAAGAACGCAATTTTAAATCTTGGTATTTTCAATTTTTTACAAGCTATCGTTATATTTCTATGTACAAGATACGACAATCCACAGGTAGCCACTTTGGTCACGTGACTGATTGATGACGCTAATAGTTTAACATGTGCAAAAGCATATGGACCTCGGACTTCATCCTCGGTCGATATAACATCTTATCGACCTCGTACACAGACTATAATTGTATATAATCAATACCTTTAAAACAGGTAAATAAATATGACGTCATAGCTCTAAAACTAGGTCGGTGACCCCCAGTTTTTTAGCTTAATTTAAAGCTTTCATCATTAATATTATACAAAAGGAATATTAAGAAGATATCATATTGGAGTTTGAATAGTAGGATTTGTGAGTAACCTATCTGTGAAGGAAGTCACTGTATCGACAACAGGCCCTTGAATAGCGAATGAGTTGGGAGATATAAGCTTCATATGCCGGCGCTGATGGAATGTTGCTACAAAGAAAATGGAAGGTGAATATTGGAAAAGCGAAATCGTTGCATTTGCCATACAGCTTAGTTTGTAGTTTACCTCTGTTGCCATTTTCAAGATGAAGGTGAGGGAATGACGCCGTTGTGGAAATGTCTGTAGTATCTTTAATTTCGAGCTCTGTGTTAGCTGACGAAATTACTGATGAAACAATTACACAACTTCCTTTGTAATGCTACACGACTGTCTTTCGTATTTGTTGTGAGAAACATTACTCAGTTTACATTGTTTTGACTAAATCCAACATTGAACGCTGATTTCGAGTTTTATTTGGATCGATTCTAAAATAGTAAAATATATTATATTTTACCAAAATAAAATGGCTAGGTAGAACTCTAAGAACTTCAATCTTTAAAGCTCACAACCTTTGAGTTTTAGGATTTTCCAACTGTATCAAAATGTTTTAAATTCGTTGATTGATAATACCTATTTATATGAACAGGGAATTTAAAAAAAAAGAGGGATTTTTGAGAGTTTCAAAACTTTACCGCCTAAATGGAGAAGAGTGACGATTTTGATTGAAAAAAAAACTCAACAAAATGGTTTCTTTTGGACATTTTAGTATATAACCTGTCTATGAGAGAATAAGTAAATTACAGAATTATTACTATTAAATTCTTCAAAATAACTGTTTTTACTAAAAGGACATCAGACACCAGAATGGGTATGCCTGTCAAACAAAACACTGGAAAATTGACAAATATAATGGAAGCAAACACAATTAGATTTTGCTGTTTACTATAAGGAATTCAAAAGTTATGGCTACCAGATAGGTACCAACGCCGCCTAAAAATAACGTCGTTAAGAATCCTGGATAATTTGCATCGTATTTGTCAATTTAAGTGCTCAATTTTTTTGTTGGTACAAAGAAATCGTTTGAAAGGACGTCACCATTTATTTGTTTTAACATTGCATGAAATTACTCTACTCGAAACCATAGCCGACATTTTGGGAAAGATAATTTTTCACCTGAAGACAACATCAAAATATTCCACAATATATTCTAAACCATAAAGGAAAAATCTCTAGAGATTGCGTCATAAGAAACACTGAAAAAAAAAAACGATTCGGACATCCAGATTTTCTACATTCAGAACAATAAAATAAACCTGAAATTTTATAGTGCATCTACAATATATGCAACAAAAGCCGTTCAATAGTCTCTGAAGATGGGAAAATTGAAATATTTTGGCATTCGCAGCAAGTTGGCATTATCATGAATGGTCTTCATGGTCTTCGGGTTAGTATATTTTACGAAAGGATATGGAGTAAATGAACATGAGACCATAACACATATGTTAACTCCAACTGCAATAATTTTAAT
>MJUU01057156.1:318401-343855 GCA_002080025.1 Modiolus philippinarum | reverse complement strand
ACGTTTTTGTGCACAAAACGTATTGTGACGTCGTCAATTTCAGCGTAAAGACTGTTGTGAAGTCACTCATTATGTTATTGGAGATTTTCATATGGCTAGTCGTCATGGTTTCCATTGTTCCCATATTAGAATAAAGAATCATTTTTATTATGTAAAAATTCATGACATTATTTAAGGTGAGACGTTACTAAATGGACGTCACGGTAAGAGTTACCTCCCTCCGATTGCGTTTGAACACACTAGACGTGAAAAGACGGCGAATAGTTACATTTAATAATAAGGAAATACTGGCTAAGTCTGTATAAAAACTTGACAAACCATTACTAATTTTAATTATAAGCATGGCATATTTTTTTTTCATTTGTTTTAATGATAACAATAAAATAAATAACCATGCATTGTATAATTTGCTGCAGACGGAATATTGTAATACCGAAGGGAACTCATCCCGATTTTCATTTTTTATTTTCAGTCGATAATCCAGAAATACTTGACATGCTCTCTGAAAAATTACGATCCCGGTAAATTTTTCCGGAAATTTTACATTTTGGACTTTTTTCAAAGTGTATAATTAGGCATTATTAGGCATTGACCAGCTGATTTTCAGTGGGATTTTTACCCGAGTCGGATTTCTTTGGTCCGTTTCGCGGGATAGATTTTTCCCGATGAACACTTTGGAATTTTGTTGAGCAAGGCTTATTTTTTGTAATGGACCAGATAGGCGCTATTCAAGAAATCTTTTTAGCAAAAATCAGGACTAGAAATAAAAAAAAAGCAGCCCCCTAAAAATCAAACGGTTCAGGCCTTTCAAGTATCTTGTAAATGAATTTAGTATAGTTGTTTGTCAAGTATAATGAAGATTGTGTTTTTCATACCTCCCAAAAAAATCCTGTTGTTTTTTTTTTATTTAATCGGGACTATCCAGATTTCCCGATGTTAACAATGACCAATTCGGGCGTATCGAAAACAATCTATATGTTCTCATGTTCCTTGTCTAATTTTGCATAAATATGTACCTGAAATGAAGCTAATCATTGTATGAAATTTATATGCCCCTTGTAGGACTATTAATTGGAATATGGGTCGTTTTCAAAAAATGCCCAAATTCCAAGAGGCGAAATACAACAAAATTAATGCTAAAGAACACAAACTTTTTCAATGCCACCAAATACATAAACATAAATGCCACCAAATTGTAAAATGTGCAATCTTAATGTAAAGACTAAGTTGAAAAAAAAATCTGTGAAAGTGATGCTCAAGAAAAAAATGTCCATTACATAACGAAAATGTTTTTGATGGATAAAATATAGTAAATGGAATTGAAAGATTTGCTTTGCATACTAATGACAGAAAAAGACAAAACCAAAAGAGACAGGCAAGTATATGAATAAGATATCTTTTTTGTTGCAGTTTGGGTCATGTTTTCAAACAAATATTTTAAACCTTGCAAAATCAATGCCTTCCAACAATGTTTATTCATAAAATAACTTTCAAAATATAGATTTGTTGCTATATTTACTGTTGTCCTACTACGATTGAAAAATGATGAACTTTTGTCAAACACGCAATTATGTACTAAGAATTAATCGCTTGATTCTAGCGATGTTACGTAGTTGACATGTGCGTTACGTAGTGGAACTGATCGTTATGTAATGGACATTACAGCATAACTTTTTGTTTTGACTAGAAATAATACTCAATACTAATATCGATTAACACAATATAAAATTCACACTACAGTAGATAAATGCCTGGTCATAGAAATTAAGAATCTAACACCAGGGGAAATGCGAGACAGGAGAATCTCAGACACCCAAGGGTAAGATTTCCAGTCTCGGACGAAGCTTGCTGAGTCCGAGATGATTGAAATCTTACCCGAGGGTGTCTGAGATTCTCTTGTCTCGCACTTCCACTGGTGTTTGATTTTATTTCTCACTGTATTCACCCTGAAATATACAAAAATACACACAAAAATATCGCCCCTTTTTCGTCTGTTTACACAAGGAGTTATGTCCCTTTTTGTAACGTCATATTGTGCTGTACCTAATTAATATAATTAGTGAGAAAGGTGAGTGTGTGTGTATGTATGGGTGGACGAATGTGTCTGCGTGTGAAAGTATACATGATTTTGTTATGCCCGAAAGGGCCCTGTGATTAGGCCAATAAAGAATTTGAATAAAATCAGGAATGTATACCCGAGCGCGCCATATTTTAAAAGACGAGTTTTCGTGTATTTCCATTTAAAATGTTGCTTTAAATGATATAAAAATTTTACAAAACGTAGATTAAATCTACTTATGGTCACTTATGAGGGCAGATGTAAACTACAGACACTAAATGTGCAAAAACAATATTTGCCGGTACCCTGCACGTGATTTTTTTTGTCTTACACCTAACTGTAGTTAGTGCAGGACAAGGAAATCTCACACCGCTAAAAATAGGAACTGATATGTCTCAAAAGTGAGAAAGCAAACGTGACTTACTATGGCATGTCTATGTTACCTTTTCCATAACTTTCCTCCAGCTTGTGACATTAACTTTGTAGTGAGACGTTGTCCCATCAATCAACTCTAGAATCTTAATAATTGCAATGATATGATCTAGTTCATACTAGTTTTCGTCTCGAACAGTCCTTGGCCAGTAAAAGGAATTGGAATTTCTTGGTTCGAAATGATTCAGTATCCAGTATCCATTAAAGTGGTTTAGAGAAAATGAACATGAGATAAGATATCTATCATTACATGGCTAAGCAATGGAAGAATGCTTGTTATCTTTGAAGTCATCATTATCAAATGAAGGGAAATGGAGGTAAATGTACATGGGATAAAATTCACCAAAAAAGACTTGGACAGATGAAGCAAATAGAATAACGCATTTGTTGTTGTTCATCATCTTGAAGCCATCATGAGGCTTTCAACAATGCACAACACTTCTATCACAGTTCAATACAGCGACTAGAGCAGAATTCACTTGCTAGATGTCGAACGACGCCATATCTGTTCACGGATTCGGGATTGTCAGCAAATATAACAAGGAATCTGTGAACCCAAGCTCACTAGATATACCCCCCGCTCCTAGCCTTTAGTAGCCTGCACAGTATAGCACATACTGACTGAAAATTTACTAAGCCAGTCAACAGGAAGTAGTAATCCGACAGATCTGAAAATGCATCCCACAATATGGCATGACTGTACAAAGCTTCTGACAAAATTTCAAATTTGTATCATTTACCATTGCAGAGAAAAGCTTGACAAAAGTTATGACGGACGAACGGACGGACGGACGAAATGACGGACAAGGGTAAAACAGTATACCCCTCCTCCTTCGGTTAGCGGGGATACAAAACATATCGGGACAAAGAGCTATTACAAACACTGTCATCCGTTGCTCGACAAATGGACAAAAAGACAATACAACAAAAGACCACAAGGAGCACACTTATTGAGTTGATTTTAAAACTGAGAGAGTTGGGATTTAAATATACAGTTGTTGCCTAATTTTCGTAAAGCCGAATATAAATCAATATAGATACAAACAAATTAAAGCCAGAAAAAAAAATTAAAGGAGATGCATTTAATGTTTTGAAAATATAATTACCTGAGATATATGCAATACAAATTCTATCTGATATTTGTAACCCCAGCAAGTCTAGTTTGAGGACATGTTTTCAGGAGAAAATTATTACTTATTGCTGCAAAAATGATAAGTTACACAATTCGTCTCAAAAGTGTGAAACGGAAGTTAAAACAGACATTTACAACAGATTATCGGCAATATGTAGTTTTCTCTTTGATCTTACTAAGTGATATTGTCAGTATCTCCGTACTGACCTGATACAAGAAAATATCAGGCAATGACATCACGAATATGACGTTGCCGATTAAAACAATAATGGTAGTTTTGAAGGTCTCGACACAAAATATCACAAGTATCACAGCTCGTCCTATCGGACTCGCTGCGATACGGTAATATTTTCTGTCTCGACCTTCAAAACTACCATTATTCTATATTTAACTCAACCTTTGTCCACTACATGACGATTTAGTCCACTACATAACGCAATTTACTGTTATGAAGGTGACCGTTATGTAGTGGACGTATTTAACAAAAATAGCATGCAGTGACGCTACTAATTCTTCTGTAGCAGGCATCTTGAGGTTTTTTCTATAAAACAACAATTTTTTTCTTATGATCTATGGTTTTTGGTGCATTTTAGTAGATGCTTTTATGAATATCGACCCGTTACCAAGTGGACAAGTCAAAAAGTACGGGGTTACCTCAACTTACCAATATACCTTTGGCATAATTTTAGTTCTTTAAACATGCTGTTTTAAAGTTGCCATATTGTACTGGATGAAGTGTAAGAAGAGAGACACTTCCTTGGAAACAGGGGGGTTAATACTTTGTTTATTAACAACAAAAGAACTGAAACGTTATGTAGTGGACAATTTTTCAAGGACAGGTGAAAAATGGCGATATTTTATGAACATGAAGACATAATCCGCAAAGTTGATGTGAAACACTATTCTTCTATACTTGTATTATAATGCAAACACAATTTTGCTGACTTTCAAACATGCCTTGCATGAGTATTTTGGTTATTTTTTCCAATTATGAGAATTTGGACAAAGCAAATACCACTTATTTTGACTACAAATCAATATTTATTTCCAAGTAAAATGCAAAGTAACGTCAATCTTTTTGATGAAACTCAAGAAAGTATTCCAACAGCATCACATGAAATAAAAATAATCATCAAATACAGACAAACCATTGTAAAATTGTCATCGGACAAGAATTTGGGCAATTTTTGAAACAGACCCATATAAACAATCTTATTCTTATTCTGTATTCAAATGTTTGTTTCATATAAGCTGTTGTTATTAAAGCCCTTTAATTGGTTGGAGGGGAAGTCTAACCCCGATCGACTTATCTACAGAAAAATCTTTATATACATAAACTTTGAAAGATGAATAATACGGTATCATTGCTGTTGGCTTTGACCATGGATCTAGTTTTTGTCCGGCTTCATTTTCACTGTTGGTCTCAGAGTTTATGACAGATGTTCTTTGTACCACTATGTTATTGTGAACCCACCGAATAACGTAATGGTGTGGTAAAGTACAAAATAAAACTCCATGTATATCAAACCCATACTTTTATTTTTCCATGATAAAGCAGAAATATAACTCACTTGCTGTAAAACAGCAAATCACCAATCAAAGAATAAAGAGATAACATGACCAAAATCATTCACCAGCGGATCCAGTAAAAAAAAAAAAAAACAAAAAAAACAAGGTAGGAACGCAATAGATTTTTTGCCATTTTTCGTCTAAATTCTTAAAACGTCTTGAAGGGAAAGGTGTAGGGGGTTCCAAATTCTGAAATCCTCCCTTTGGATCCGCAAATGAAATTATTTTACAACTGTTTAGAAAGTAATTCATGTCATCAAAAAATTACTGCACATTCTGACTTCTTTTTTATTTATGTGTTGCGGTTTGCTTGTTATAAGATACAATGTAAGTATCCAACATATATGTATTTAAAAAATAGTAAATGAATAAACAGTTAAAATATAATAGATAGATAAACATGTATAAACTATGTTAATAAATATAAATCAAGTAATTTTACCGGAAATTCAAGCAAAAATATTTTCTTTGCTTCCAGCGCAAATCAGCGTTTAAGTTTTTCGGAAAAGTATTCATTTCTATAAAATAAAAACATAATTTTAGAGTAATCTTCAGACTATCTTGTCAAAAGAAATACCGTCTATTCCGTTTTTTACTTGAAATATTAGTAAAAATAGAATAAAAAAGATAACAGGAAACACCCACAATGGCCGAAAAAAAGTCACATGCCACAAAGTAACAAGGAACTGCACAAGAAAAANGTTTTAATCTTGAGGTCACCAAGATGCCTTCAACATATCGGATTGAGCTGAAATCTTTCCATTGCAATTTTGATATTTATTATTTTATTATCAATTTTAAAGGTTCAATGGTGTTAAAATATTAACATATTTAATTCACAAAGCACAAATGACTAATAAATGTTATGGTATATTTAAGAAATAATTCATGGGCGCCGGTGGTTTTTTCGTTAATATTTTACCCAGAGCGTAGCGTAGCGGAGCGAGGGGTAAAATAAACGAAAATAATGGACACCCATATGTAAATCGACTACAAACCACCGGCGAACATGAATTATTTCGATTCTATAAGATTTGAGCGGACCTATAGTGTACACGGTAACGACAGCCATAACTTCAGATTTACTCACGTTTTTGTGCACAAAACGTATTGTGACGTCGTCAATTTCAGCGTAAGACTGTTGTGAAGTCACTCATTATGTTATTGGAGATTTTCATATGGCTAGTCGTCATGGTTTCCATTGTTCCCATATTAGAATAAAGAATCATTTTTATTATATAGATTGCAGTGAAAGATTGAAATTTCTCAGTGAATTAAAAGTGATAATTAACTGTGAAATTATTTTCCATAATTTCACTCTAGGAAGTGACGTCACAATAGACGTTGTCANCTCTTAAGTGATCCATGACCCCTATTAAAAAGTTGATATTCCGATGTAAGTCATTTAGATCTACTTGTGTGCAAATTTTCACAGAAAAGTAAGACATAGTCATTTAGTAACGTCTCACCTTAACACAATTTTTGATACAAATGAATCTATATATGTAAAGGGAAAAAATGAACAAGCAATTACTGAATGGCATTGCCTTAATAATTTAGCACGCCTTGCTTTCATTTTAATATTTTATTGGAGCATCAATATCAGTGAATACTAATAAGCAATAAGCAACAATTCTTGTTTGATGCAAATCCTGATCCTTGTTATAGAATTCTATGCTTTTTTTTTGTAGAAATGCATTTGCTAGATGATACACATTTTTCTTGTAATAATATCAGTTTTTGGTGCTTAATTTACTATATACTGAATGCAAATATAATAGAAGTCGATGTGTCTGTGTTCTGCTATAGTTCTACATTTCCATGTACATTGCTGTTTCATTGCATTCGTTTTTGTTGAGAACAAAACTGGGATATGTTTTAGCCTTAATCGAGAGGTTCGTCGGCACGACACATGATGATAAATAGATAACCGTTCTGGTACATAGGTTCCTTCTGTTTCATCTTCGTCTTTCATCTGTACAGTCTGGTATGATGTTCATTATCCTGCATGTTGATTGATTTTGAGTCCATGTATATGTATATATCAGCCCATATATATATGACATGCCATCAGCCAAGATTCTCCTACATCGGTATCATAAAAAATAGGAAAAATGAAAGGATATGGAGTGAATGTAAATGTGACAAAAACGCATCTTTTTGTATCTTTTTGGTTCATAAACATTTGTCTACATAGTGTAGCGACCGACTGGTAATAAAATTTAGTACACAGGAACAGGTTCTCGTATGAGTTTGTTCTGTTACATAATTCCTAGTTGTATCAATGACCACATGTAGAAACTAAATTCGCAGTAACTTCGATATTTGTTATTTTTCAACCACCAATATTATTGAGTAGGGTTGATATAACGATCTCGATATAAGCAAGTTTCTGCTAGCAATAAGCGCACTGTTTGTTTGGACACCGAGGTCGCATTCCATAGCAGGAACAATTGTTTATTAATAAGGGATTAATAACTCTGGTAGTCATACGATCCAACATCAGATTATATGTATGTCTCTTTTTTCTATATGAAATACGCCTTGCCACATCACGTCAGACCGAAAATGATTATAATGAACGGATTTCGTATAACAACAAAAAAGTATCAAAGTGCTGATTATGGTACAAGTGTCAGACCTCTTTTATTTCTCTAGTGGTTTCTCATTCTATCGCATGTAAGATGTCGTTCATATATTTCATCAGACATGGGGGTTACAGAACACATTCTTACATCTGGTCATTCAATCTCTCTTGGGATAATTTACAGTTTTGACTCTTCTTAAATGATCTTTCGAAAATAACCATGTCTGTCATATTACAGTTTTCGTTGCTAAGGATACATCAGTAACAATATTCTCGAAACAAAGATGAAGGAAAGGAAAATTGAAAATTAATTATAAAAAACATGGCAGTTTAGATGCAATATAATAGGAGACATCACCACTAACAAAGATACAATAAATTAACAGAAATGAGCTAGATCGCCACAAAAATGAAGCACTGGCAAAGTAAACCCAACACATTGAAATGAAACAGGAGAATTAGCGATGTAAAGATAGGTTCTCTGACCTTAGATTCCATTTCCCCCATTGCTTCTATAAAGTAGAATAAAAAGATAACAGGAAACACCTACAATGGCCAAAAAACATAGTCAAATGCCACAATGTACCAAGAAACTGCACAATTAAAAACAAAAGACCAACGTTAACGATGAAAGGAACTCGGGACAGCCGGACTTGGCACCGGCACTAGCAAAAGCCAGCGGTAGGGTTAAATTGGTCTATGATTACCCAAACTCCCCTTTCTCTGTCCTGTTTCCCTATAATATAATAAACATACGAATAAAACCCAAAACAGGTAGACTACTAAGTAGATCTATATACCTTTCATTAAGTTCGTTAGACAAAACAACGGCAGTAGAATACCGAAGGAACAGACAGACAGACAGAACTAGACAGACACAAAGCACAGAAACAGAAATCACAACATTCAAAACAAAGCACTCACAGGGTGAACTCCAGTGAAACTGAGAGTGACATCAGGTGCTCCGGAAGGGTAAGCATGTCCTGCTCTGTTAACAGCACCCGTCACACTGTGAGTGGATCAATCCAGGAAAATGTCGGTCGTCAAATCCGGGAAGACGTGAATCTAGCTGAAAATGTCCACTTTCATTTGGGATACTGACACGTCATGTCATCTTTTGATGATGTTATGGTGACGGCCATAGAATTTCTTGAGGGATGAAATTAACATAGGTTGAACAAATCCCTGGCTAAGCAGCTTTTGGGACAGTGTATTTGCTCTTTTCAAAAAATCACTGTACAAACTACACGCTCGACAGTAACGAATCAACTGTGAAATGTACACTCCATAGGCTAGAGAGGTAGGTATATTGCTGCTAAGAAAGGGAAAGTTCACGATTGAGAAATTAAAATCATCACGTTTATCATACAGCTTAGACTTCAAACGTCCATCTTCGTCAACATACAATAACAGATTTAGGTACGAAGCTGAAGTAGGTGTTTCAGTTGTTTCTTTAATTTCAAGCTCATTGGGATAGATCTGATGTAAATACTCCTTAAATTTAGGACCATTAAGAGAAAGTACATCGTCTATGTAGCGGAAGCGGAAATTAAAGGACTGGGCTAAATATTTTTGTTTTCTTTGAATAAGCCCTTGTAAAAACTTGGCCTCGTACGAGTAAAGGAAAAGGTCAGTTAAAAGCGGCGCACAGTTAGTTCCCATAGGAATCCCTATTGTCTGTTGGAAAACACGACCTCCGAATTCGACAAAAATATTATCAATCAAAAATTCTAACATTTTGATTACGTCAGTCTCGGTGTACTTCTTGTTCGAATCAGTGTGGTTTTTAACAAAGTATGTCTTGTCTTTCCTTATAACTAAACAGGTGTATCTGCGTTCTCCATTTTTAGTGCAGAAACATTGATGTATTAAATCTGCAATCCCTGTTTTAAGTTTATTGTGTGGCAGGGTTGTATAAAAGTAGAAAAGTCAAAGGTTTGAATGCTATGGCAATGAAGACGTGAACGAATTCTGAACGATCCTTCCGTATTGTTTAAAAAGCTTGGGTGATTACAACCATGTTTAGTAACTGTTTTTTGTTTTTTGTTTTGTTTTGTTTGTTTTTTTTTTTGTTTTTTGTTTTTTTTTTTTGATAAGTTTTACATTGTGAGGTGAAAAATGTTATTGTCGCTTCTCCCGAGAAGCGGCTATAACTTTGGGCAAACTTCCTGTTGGATCGTTAAGTCTAGGGTCAACTTGTAAATGGTGCTATGCTAGTATGACACTCGTGTATGCGTTTGTAATCGTCATGCTGAAAAACGTTTCAACGATACACGATTCACAACAAATACAAGAACTCGACATGGTAACTAATTGGAATTATGGCAATTTAGTCATGTTTCTTGAAGAAAGATGAAGTTCTACTGATGTATTGGTGTTTTAAATCTTCAGTCCTAACAGTTCACTCACAAGTAGTATCTATTAAAAAAAGATGCAGTTTCATTTGTGACCTTGAGCCTTACCTTGATGATGAAAGAGACAGGATTAAATGCTCTTTAATTATTGTTTTTTGACCTTTCATATAATATATAATTTCTGACATAGTATGGACTTAAAGTATTTTCATGTTAACATTGAATTGAATAATGTTTAATTTAAATATTTCGTATACATTTTGAAGAAATATACAAAGATTGACAATTAATTTGGAAGTTTGAATTTGAAAAATCACCTTTTATAGATAGCAATGGAAATTTTATATACCATTTTATGTCACCTTATTGTGATACGCATCCTTTTGTTAACCAATTTTACATCGTACTTTGAAAGCACTTATAGTTAGTATAGGTTACAGATTTATCAGGTCTGTATGTGCATAATTTGCATTTTGTTGTCATAAACCCAAGCAAATGTTTCAATTACGAAGTTTTTTTTTTCTGCACCAGTCTCTGTTCTTCGAAAGACAATGTTTTAATTAAAGTGAAATATTTAAAAGCTGAAAAGCGGCAAGCTTTTTTTAAAAGCCTTTCCTTGTTGTCATTTGTTACTTTTGGTAATAACATAATTACCGAACCGAATTCAAGAGCCAAGTCCAAGCGAAGAAAGACAAATCAGGTGGAAATCCACCGGAAAATTGTACACAGCAATTAAACTAGAAAAAAATTATACTAGGTCATGTACATCAAGGTAAGGTATGGTTATTGCTATCGGGTCTGCACTTTACGCTGAAATCTAAATTTTCAAAAAAAAAATTCCTTATAATCTAGATTATACATATTGCTGAAATCAACATTGCATGTAGCAAAGGCAGTGAAATGCTTACTCAACCATTTCGGACCACATATCAAAAATAATTGGGCGGGATTCCCTTTATAATCTATGCTATACATATTGCTGAAACCAAAACATTATTGGAACCCTTTCAAGAAAGTATGGGCAGAGGTTCCCCTTGTAATCTTGTTTAAACATATTGCTGAAATCAAAACAGAGTGTGTAACAAAATTCCTTTTTTCTACAGTTTCAGTTTTCTGATTAGGTTTTTACCCTTGTCAGATTTTTGATAACTGTGACGGCTTACGAGTTTTTTGCCCCCAACCCTTTAAAAATCCAATAAACTTTAGGTTTTATTTTTAAAAACATCGGCAGTTGACTACCGAAGGAACAAAGGAGTGAAATTACAAACATCGAAGTCCAAAGACACGGCCAACACGAGAACACAGAAAACAATGACGTTAGACACAAAAAACAATGACGTTAGACAGATACAAAGCACAGAAACAGAAATTACAACATTCAAAACAAAGACACTCACAGTGTGAAGTCCAGTGAAACTGAGAGTGACATCAGGTGCTCCGGAAGGGTAAGCATGTCCTGCTCTGTTAACAGCACCCGTCACACAGTGAGTGATTCAGTCCGGGAACATGTCAAAGTCGGTAGTCAAATCCGGGAAGACNTGAATCTAGCTGAAAATGTCCACTTTCATTATGGATACTGACACGTCTTATCTTTCAATGCTGTTATGGTGACGGCCAAAGAATTTCTTGAGGGATGAAATTAACATAGGTTGAACAAATCCCTGACTAAGCAGCTTTTGGGATAGTGTTTTTGCTCTGTTCAAAAAATCACTGTACAAACTACACGCTCGACAGTAACGAATCAACTGTGAAATGTACACACCATAGGCTAGAGAGGTAGGAATATTGCTGCTAAGAAAGGGAAATTTCACAATTGGGAAATTAAAATCATCACGCTTTTCATATACCTTAGATTTAAACGTCCATCGTCGTCAATATACAATAAAAGATCTAGGTACGAAGCTGGGGTAGGTGTTTCAGTTGTTTCTTTAATTTCAAGCTCATTTGGATAGATCTAATGTAAATACAGCATCCATATTGTTTGGTCCTAGGACTACTCGGACACAAATTTGAAACTACATACCCTTTAAATTTTTCAGACTAAGTTTTGTTAAAATTGGCCTAGTTGTTGTAGAGGATAAGATTTGTAAAAAGGTCGCGATGGACGAACTGATGTCAAGTGCCATTTAGGCCAGGTGTGCTTCAAATGACAAGAAAAATCTTGTGCCTAATATCTTGTGACATTGAACTTGTACCTTTCAAAGTTCCAGTCGAAAATATATACAGTAATTCTAGTTCTAGAATCCTTTTTATCACCAGATTTTTCTTGTTATAGGTTTAACGGTAATTTCAAATTAAGGCTGTGAAATTTTAGAAATTTGGAATTGTTCCAACTAAAAGAAGTTTCAGTTCTGTATGTTTTAATTGGATCCTGAAATTAAAAAAAAATATCTCCGTTGATCATTGTAATTTTTTAACAGTATTGATATCTTGCCCGAACATATCAATTTGCTTTACTAGAATATAAAACAGATTGTTTTTTGTTTTTTTGTTTCGACATGCCAATCTTATGCTAGACTCCATCGACAAGCTTTAGAAATAAAGCATTTTGATAATCAATTTCTTGTCTTGTTTATTTTATATACTAGTGCATTATGAATTCTAATACTATTGAATGAAAGATACGTACCGCAGCTGATATGCTTATGACAGCAGCAGTCTTCCCGAGCTATTTGAGATAAGACTCGGTTTAGTTCTTCAGCAGTTTATCATCTAAATGTAAAAAATCAGTTTTTATTTCAATATTCATTATAATTATTTAATAGCAAATAATCTGGGCGTTAAAAGTAGCAGCTGAAATAAGATATCATTAATGAATTGTTCAATTCAAAGTAATGTTTCTGTCAGTGGTTCGGGCAGTTGTTTTTTTTTCTTTTTGCATTTCAAATCAAAGTTTTTAGACCAAGGATCAGCCTAGATAGTAGATGCACAGAGACCACGTCAAACACAGTTTGAAATATCTGGTGGAAAGCTGTTTTTTTTAAGGACATGAAGCAGCAATAATTTTATCAGGGCTTTAATGTCTTCGATTCAAATCCAAGGTCAGGAATTCACGGAGAATAGGAAACGCCCACAATTACTGAAAACCTCAAGCACTGGCCACAATCTTACCGAGAACATAAACGAAAGGCAAAAGCCCGGGATAGCCGAAATGATAGGTAGGAAATCAAAAGTGATCTCCCAAATGTCAAGGCGACGGGTAAAGGATCCAAATGTCAAGGCAAGTGGTAAAAACAAAGCGATGACCCAAATATCAAGGCAAGTGGTAAAAAAGACAAAGTAATGACCCAATTATCAAAGCAAGTGGTAAAAATAAACAAAGTGATGACCAAAATGTAAACGCAAGTGGTAAAAAAACAAAGTGATTACCCAAATGTCAAGACATGTGATAAAAGAAAACAAAGTGATGAACCAAATGTCAAGACAGGTGGTAAAAAACAAAGTGATAACCAAAATGTCAAGCAAGTGGTGAAAACAAAGTGTTGACCCTGATGTCAAGGCAAGCGGTAAAAAAAGTGATGACCCAAATGTCAAGGCAAGTGGTAAAAAAACAAAGTGATGACCAAAATGTCAAGACAAACGATAAAAAACAATGTGATGATCCCAATGTCAAGGCAAGTGGCAAAAAACAAAGTGATGACCAAAATGTCAAGGCAAGCAGTAAAAAAAAGTGATGAACCAAATGTCAAAGCAAGCGGTAAAACAACAAAGTGATGAACCAAATGTCAAGGCAAGCGGTAAAAACCAAAGTGATGACCCAAATGTCAAGGCAAGTTGTAAAAAACAAAGTGATGACCAAAATGTCGAGGCAAGTGGTAAAAAAACAATATAATGACCAAAATGTCAGGACAAGTGGTAAAAAACAAAGTGATGAACCAAATGCCAAAGCAAGTGGTTAAAATGAAACTGATTACCCAAATGTCAATGCAAGTGGTGAAAAACAAAATGATGACCCAAATGTCAAGACAGGTGTTAAAAGAAAACAAAGTGATGAACCAAATGTCAAGACAGGTGGTGAAAACAATGTGATGAACCAAATGTCAAGGCAAATGGTAAAAAAACAAAGTGATGAACCAAATGTCAAGACAGGTGGTAAAAAACAAAGTGATGACCAAAATGTCAAGGCAAGTGGTAAAAACAAAGTGATGACCCCGATGTCAAGGCAAGCGGTAAAAACAAAGTGCTAAGCAGAATGTCATGGCAAGTGGTAAAAAACAAAGTGATGACGACAATGTCAATGCAAGTGGTAAAAAACAGTATAATGACCTAAATGTCAGGACAAGTGGTAAAAAACAAAGTGATGACCCAAATGTCAAGGCAAGTGGCAAAAAACAAAGTGATGACCAAAATGTCAAGGCAAGCGGTAAAAAGTGATGAACCAAATATCAAAGCAAGCGGTAAAACAACAACGTGATGAACCAAATGTCAAGGCAAGAGGTAAAAAACAAAGTGATGACCCAAATGTCAAGGCAAGTGGTAAAAAACAAAGTGATGACCAAAATGTCAAGGCAAGTGGCAAAACAATATAATGACCTAAATGTCAGGACAAGTGGTAAAAAACAAAACGATGACCCAAATGTCAAGGCAAGTGGCAAAAAACAAAGTGATGAACCAAATGCCAAAGCAAGCGGTTAAAAACAAAGTGATTACCCAAATGTCAATGCAAGTGGTGAAAAACAAAATGATGACCCAAATGTCAAGACAGGTGTTAAAAGAAAACAAAGTGAAGAACCAAATGTCAAGACAGGGTTTTAAAACAAGGTAATGAACCAAATGTCAAGGCAAGTGGTAAAAAAAAAACAAAGTGATAAACCAAATGTCAAGACAGGTGGTAAAAAACAAAGTGATGACCAAAATGTCAAGGCAAGGGGTAAAAACAAACTGATGACCCGATGTCAAGGCAAGCAGTAAAAACAAAGTGATGACCCAAATGTCAAGGCAAGTGGTAAAAAAAACAAAGTGATGACCAAATTGTCAAGACAAGCGGTAAAAAACAATTTGATGACCCCAATGTCAAGGCAAGCGGTAAAAATCAAAGTGTTGACCCAAATGTCATGGCAAGTGGCAAAAAACAAAGTGATGACCACAATGTCAATGCAAGTGGTAAAAAAAAAACAATATATTGACCTAAATGTCAGGACAAGTGGCAAAAAACAAAGTGATGACCCAAATGTCAAGGCAAGCGATAAAAAACAAAATGATGAACCAAATGTCAAAGCAAGCGGTAAAACAACAGTGATGAACCAAATGTCAAGGCAAGCGGTAAAAAACAAAATGATGACCCAAATGTCAAGGCAAGTGGTAAGAAACAAAATAATGACCAAAATGTCAAGGCAAGTGGTAAAAAAACAATATTATGACCTAAATGTCAGGAAAAGTGGTAAAAAACAAAGTGATGACCCAAATGTCAAGGCAAGCGATAAAAAACAAAGTGATAAACCACCAAATGTCAAAGCAAGCGGTAAAACAACAAAGTGATGAACCACACGTCAAGGCAAGCGGTAAAATACAAAGTGATGATCAAAATGTCAAGGCAAGTGGTAAAAAGAAAGTGATGACGAAATTGTCTAGGCAAGTGGTAAAAAACAAAATGATGACCCAAATGTCAAGGCAAGTGGTAAAAAACAAAGTGATTACCAAAATGTCAAGGCAAGTGGTAAAAAACAAAGTGATGACCCAAATGTCAAGGCAAGCGGTAAAAAAAACAAAGTGATGAACCAAATGTTACAGTAAGCGGTAAAACAACAAAGTGATGAACCAAATGTCAAGGCAAGCGATAAAACACAAAATGATGAACCAAATGTCAAAGCAAGCGGTAAAACAACAGTGATGAACCAAATGTCAAGGCAAGTGGTAAAAAACAAAATGATGACCCAAATGTCAAGGCAAGTGGTAAAAAAACAAAGTGATGAACCAAATGTTACAGTAAGCGGTAAAACAACAAAGTGATGAACCAAATGTCAAGACAAGCGGTAAAAAGCAAAGTGATGACCAAAATGTCAATGCAAGTGGTAAAAAACAAAGTGATGACCCAAATGTCAAGGCAAGCTGTAAAAAAACAAAATGATGAACCAAATGTCAAAGCAATCGGTAAAAAAACGAAGTGATGACCCAAATGTCAAGACAGGTGTTAAAAAACAAAGTGATGACCCAAATGTCAAGGCAAGTGGTAAGAAAAACAAAGAAATAACCCAAATGTCAAGGCAAGTGGTAAAAAGACAAAGTGATGGCCAAAATATCAAGGCAGGTGGTTTTAAAAAAAACGATATTAGAACGTAAAACCTTTGCAATGTCCTCAATAATTTACAGAGATTTTTATTTTATAGATAAGTATAAGAGTAATATTAAGGTATTTGTTATGTCTGTGAATTTATGTTGTACTTGATGTCTCTCTTCTCAAAATGCAAAATATATCGCAGTTCAAACAGAAACTATAACTAGAACAAGGTTACTTCAATGAAAGCGCAGAACTATCAATGTCTCTTGCTAAATCTACAATCTTAGTATGGGTATCAGCAAATCATTAAGTTTAATGGCAAAAAGGCATCTTTTCATTGACAATTTAAAATAGAAAACTGATGTACTTAATTAATGTGAATACTCACACCTTTTGTAATATAGACGTACTATGTTGTGATATCTTTGACTGCCGCAGAAATATGCATTTCTGGAAATTTGGGCTATCATAACATATCTATCTCGCTTAGATATACTAAAATTAAATCATTGATATCCTTCGGATGTTTAGTTCTCCAAAAAGTTGGGTTCAGGTTATTTTTGCCAAAATTCTATACGAAATCGGATTTTTTTTCACAAAAATGGGTTCATATTCTGAAATCCCTTTCTTGTTCATGCATTTCTGAAAGTATTTTATAGAAAAATGTTGAGAGAATGTTATTTCAAAAGAGAGATAATCAAAATAGAATATTTTACACAGACATCACTTTAAAATTAAAATTTGCGAAAAATATTTCAAAAACAAACTCATAGAGCCTTATATATCAATCAGAAGTATTAGATTTATCTACTTAAGTCATTCAAACACAAATTTGTTCTTATTTGGTATCCGCTCTATAGTATTGGACTTTTTTCGTTTTGGGTAGAATAGCCCATACTTGTGTAGGAAATGCATGTGCATGGTGTATATTGCATATCATGTACCACATTTTATCCTTTAGATTATTATCCTATAACTCATTTGATGTAATATGAAAACATGTAATAAAAAACTGCAATATAATGTGGAGGCGTCTTAATGAATTCAGTAATAGCGACATTCCAAGTTTGACAAAAAATCAAAATTTAACAAGGATGAAGACACTGATCTCTCCTCTTGTACTGGGTATCAAAATTACAAAAATGCCGATACAAACAACGGTACATCTCTGTATCTGTCATTTGTTTTAAGCTTTAAGAATATTTTGATGCATGCTTTCCAAGAAGCGGTGTAAATGAATGATGGGTATGAAAAAACTCAAATAATCTACATTTTTGTACTTGATATCATAAACTATAGATCATTATCATACTATAACAGCATTTAAACGGTTGACTTCTCCACACTTCATCCTCATGAACAACTGAAATCTCGGCTGAAAAATTTAATTCATAGATTTTTCTCCCGTAGTGAATGGAAAAATACATTGTTAAAAGTAGAGAACAGCAAAAAAGAAGGGAAACGGGGAATGTGTCAAAGAGACAACGACCCAAAGGGGAGTAATAACAGGCATACTTGTGAAACATTTCGTTTAATGGGAAAAAATATACAGAGGAAGAAGATATTAAAATGTTAGAGTTTCTGATCGACAATATATTTTCCCATCTTTGGAGGGCTTGTTTTTCATCAGACTGTCTGAGTTCCAATGGTCACCAACTATTCACATCTTTAGTCGACTTGTGAGGCTGAATCCATTGAGGGCTTCTTCAAAAAAAGGTAAAAAAACTTAGCCAATTCCTTTAATTCAAGTTTCTGTTATATAAATATTTTGTCACTAAATAACCCTCGCTTTTGTGATTTTCATCATCTTGTCTATTCAAAAGAGCTCGAAATTATGGATACTACAGACACTTCTACATCGGCTTAATTCCTCGACCTTTATCTTGAAATTGACAACAGAGTTAGACTAAAATGTAAGTTGTATGGCAAACGGGATGACTTCACTTTTCCAGTAGTCGACTTCACTTTTCTTTGTAGCAACTTTCGAACAGCGCTAGCAAATGGAGTTTACATCTCCAATTTCTTCCGTTACTAAAGGGCTTGTGGTCGATTCGGTGACTTCCTTGATAGTACCCGGTTGCTCACAAATAGTCCACTTAAACAAGGGTATGTCACCAATAACTTTAGGTCATCACTGCATAATTCAAGGTCGACATCACGATCTTGCAGACCAATATGTGTTGTTTCCCTGATAACAACATATTTTCCCTTTAACAGCTTAAGATCGTTGTTCTCTCTACTGAATTCGACTTAACTACCAAATTGGACGTGTTCAACACGGCGGGTGATGCCTACTCTACCACTGTACCTGATCTCAAGCATGGTTTTACATTAGGTCCATGTTATTCATCTGTATGTGTGTCTCTATTTGTTTTTTCTGTTCCATACTTATGTGATATTTTACGAAAGGATGTCTTTTTATCTTATTATTGACTTGTCTTTGGATTATTCTTTCTTAAACTGACAGTTTTGTTCTCGCTATTTTTACTATACAGCTGTATTCACTTTTTTTGACTAACTCGTAATTTTCTATCACAAAAACTCAATCTTAGCATCTTTTATAATGAGTACTTGAATTGTATGAAGAGGATACAATTCATAACTGTGTCTTTTACAAGATATTGCACTCTCGTGTTGGCATTTTTGTGTATCAATTTTGATTGGTTTTTTTTTCATGCATAAGTTACACATAACCGGGCTTTTTGTCGCGGTTGTCTGTTCACAACGTTATGCTCAAAATTTTGAGAATTTCGTTGGCACGACACATCGTAGTTGGAAGATCTTCGATACAAGACCGTCATCTGGTCCTTTTATGTCACTTACTTTAATTTTTAGTCGTTTGTTTGATTTTCCGTTCTTCCATTTAACAATTTCTAGTCCGGGTGTGTGCAAATACAAGTTCGCTATTATGACAAGTCCCAGGACTGGAACAGGCATTACGAAAATGTCTTACACAAAGATTTATACCTACATAGTGAAGCGACTGTCTGGTAATTGGCAGAATTTGTAAGAGGGCTGGGTTGGTCATATTCTGTAAAACATATACTGAAACAATTCCAAAATAGGTGAGGTCAGACTGACTTGACTCATTTCCGTCTCTTCATGTGGATAAAAGAGCTCTTTGGAAGTCCTGTCCAAAGATCTCTGTCTGTTTGCTACTTTGGTTGCCTCTGTCTACGCCTGAAATCAAAGATCTTTCCTCTTTTTTCGACGGTTTTCTTCCATGTTCTTAAGGTTCCCTTTTTCCTTTCCCTTCTGGTGTCCATGTTATTGCTAGATTGGCGTACATTGTCCTTTCCATGTTCAAGCTATTTCCATCTTTCACTCTAGATCGTAGCACAGTTTACTTTTTCCATTTCAGTTCTTCTCCTAACTACCTCATTTGCTACTTTCTGTGGCCAGTAGGGCTTTCTAAGACATGTTTGCGTAAAAGTTTTCATCTTGTTTTGAAATTTTCCATGTTTCACTCCTATAGAGAACAGACAATGCATTTGAGTTTAAAAGGTGAAACTTAATTGTTTTTAGATCTGATTTTTGTTCCCGATTCGTGTTAATTTCATGTAAAGTGATCATGCGAGTCCTGCTCTTCTGATTTCTTCATTAGTTTCTCCTGTGGCGATCATCACAACTCCAAGACATATGAATGATTTTAGTCCTCGGCTTCTTTTTATCTTGGCTGATTAGTTGGTGTGAGTTGTTAGCATTTAGTTTTATAACTTTTGATTTTGCTGCATTGATCTTAAGGCCATTGGAGTGGGCATATTTGTTTACTTTGTTGAATTTGATTTTCTAGTTGGTTTTTTATGCTAAATAGTACAGCGATGTCATTAGCATAGAGCAAATTGTTTTAAAACTCCATCGAATTCCTGTGTTTTTCAGTCGTAGATTTTCTCATAATCCAGTCAATGATTATGAGAAAATCGAAACCAGGCATATTACAGCCATATCTGACTGATGTAGAACCAGTTGAAGATTCCACTTGTTGTGACTATAACATACTCGTTGTTTTCATACATGCACTTAATTATACAACTGTTGGTTTTATGCTGTTTTTAGGAAAAAAAGATTTGTTCTGTCATGTCCTTCTCTAAATCCTGCTTGTTCTTTTCGTTAGCACTTTTTAGTAATACTGTCTATGATAAATTTTCCTAGAAAATTGAATATAATAGGAAAGGCCGTTATGCCTTGCCAGTTTTCACAATATTTGATATCCCTTTCTTTTGTAGCTTTATAATCAACTCCATCTCACAGTCTGATGGCATTTTTTTCTTATTTCATATCTTAATTGGTAGCTTTAGAATTTGCTTTGAGGATGTTTCAACATCGGGTCTTAACAGTTTAGATGTCGTGTTGTATATTCTAGCTGGTTTTCGTTTTTAAGTCGATGTTATTTCGTCTTATGTTGGCTGTCCTGCATTAAAAATAAAAGCCATAATTGGATTCTACACGTATTAGCATCAGAATCAGAATCAGAATTTTCTCTTCGAACCCAACGTAAATCATTCAGAATATGGATGCGTTAAGTCCTTCCCTTTTGTTGGAAAACTTGGTAAATGAAACCCGCCAATTACTGCGAATTATCTTTCTTCATATAGTTATTTCGACAGCTATTTCTTCATCTAGTGAATCAAAACATTAGAAAGTCAATAAGCATTTGTAAAAGCTGATAGAGAACATATTCATCACATTACTGACAATTTGAAAATTATTTAAAAAACTAATCAAACTAATCCAAGACACAAATACTGAGGATATGAATTTCATTTGGATTGTACATTTATACTACTCTCTGTTTTATTTCCCGAGTCTTTATAGATTGATTCTCCCCTCCTTGTAAAATGATCAGTTGATCCTAAAAGAGGTTTTATAATCTGACAATAGGAAAAATGAAAGGATATGGAGTGAATGTACATGTGACAAAAAAACGCACACGATACATAGAGAACTCCAGTTTATCAAGGACAGGGCTTTTATTCCTGTCTACATCTTGATGTCGCCTGAGGGTCTTCAACTAGAGGTGAACAATATTCACCCCCTCAAGCGAGATCAAGAAAGTATGCATGCATTATTTTATTTTTAACAAATATTCGAGTTTGAGTTGGGTTAGACACTATAATATAAAACTTCTATTTCTCTATCTTTTTAGTATTTTATCTCTAAACAGTCCTCGCTTTGGTGATTTTCTTCATATTAATTATCTATCCAAAAAGAGCTCGAAATTAAGGATATTACAGATACTTTCACATCAACCTCGTTCCTTGACCTTTATTTTGAAATTGACAACAGAGGTATGCTACAAACTAGGCTGTATCACAGACGCGATGACTTTATTTTTCCATTTGCCAACTTCCCTCTTCTTTGTAGTAACATTCCAAAAGCATCGGCATATGGAGTTTACATCTCCCAGCTCATTCGCTACTCAAGGGTCTGTGGTAGATACAGTGACTACCTTGAAAGAGCTCGGTTGTTTACAAATAGGCTACTTGCATGTAAAGCAAGGGCATGTTACCCATAATCTGAAGTCATCACTACAGAAGTTTTACGGTCGACATCACGATCTTGTGGACCGCTTTTAGTCCAGTCAAAATAATATAATACCTCAAAGCAATTGCAACAGAAATAAACTAAACTGCATTTAGTAGAGATATATTCAATATATAAAATATAAAAAGTCGGACAAAATCGGATCACGGGAAAGTGCTAAATTTTGAATTTATTTTTTGGTAGTAGAAGCGTATATATAAATGACTCGCAAGGGCAGCCATGCAAGACAGGGGAGATAACCCGAACTATACCTTGAAAACACGGACATGTACCCTGCAATAAAACTTCGTACAACAGGGACATTATTCTGTCTTTTATTTGCTTTTTATTGCCAAATTACAGGTACATTTATTAAAAAGAGATAGAATATTAACAAATAAAAAGTAAAATATGAAATATTTTGGGAAATTTATGCAATAATAAGGGGGATATTGTTCGGGAAAAAAAATTTATGGAACGCCATTCGGGTCACAACAATATATTCGGTAAAATTGAAATTCTTCGATAAAATGAATGTTTTTGCTCATATTCACTATATTTAGCTCCGGGTTTATTGTTTTTATATAAAATGTGGAATGTTCGGCGAAATTTATGCAATGTTGAACCGAAAAATGTAAAAAAAAATCTACATGACCCGGACCAAATGTCCGATATAAAATGAAATTCTTCTATAAGATAAATATCTATATTCATTTTCACCGCTATGCTGCTAGTTTATAATTTTCAATATAACTAAAAATATTCATTATATTTTATCTATAGGTCTACTGGTCAATTTGTACTTGCCAAGTAGAGTGACAGAAATTTGAGGCTACAAAATCATGCAGTTTAGTCTTAGGTAATTATTTTTAACACTAGTGTCTACTGGGTATATTATATTCCAACCAGAAACTTTTATTTTTATACATAGTACTATTAACCGATTAGGTTTTGATATGAAGAATTCTACTATTGAATTGCGATAATTTATAGATATGAAATCATGGTAATATAAATTAAAACTTCGGTTCTTGGACTGATTATGGGAGTCTCAGTCTTATGGAATATTTATAAATGTTTTTTATCATCAAGAACCACATTAGTATTATGTTGTATATCACTGGAACATGCTTAAGAACATCTTCGCTAGCCAAGGGTTACGATCGCTCCCCTCCTATCCTCTTCACCCTTGGCAGATCAAGCCACATTTTTGGAGAAACAAGTCTAAAATTATCTCCCTTTGAAGTAAGATTTTTAGAATGATTTATTGTACAAATTATAGATCATTGATGGTATCTAACAATGTCAAAATTCCAAGAAATACTTAATTCAAGGAAAATAAACCCTCAAAAGTAAAGAAACATTACAAATCCTGAAATTTTGCAAAATCAAAAAATCAATATACACTCTATTTTAAGTTTTATTGTCATTTTATATATTAAAAATATGATATACTGTATTCTGGTTGGATGCAGCAAAGTCCAGCTGCAACCAATCAAATCAAACTAGATCTGCCAAGGGTGAAGAGGAGAGGAGCGGATAGTAACCCTTGGCTAGCGAAGATGGCTTAAGAACTGTGAATATCTGCCTGAAATCCGTTCAAGAATTTAATTCGAAAGCATCAGATCTGTAACCTTTGCATTGACAAAGTGTAATTTCAGAAAAAAGTCAGTTAAAATGTGTTTAAATAAAATATAAAGGATAAAAGGAATACTAACACAAATGATGAAAAATACAATTAAATGCCACAATGTACCAAGGAACTACACAAGAAAAAATAAGACAAACATTAATAACGATAGGAACTCGGGATAACAGGACTTTGTACCGACACTATTATATAAAAGCCAGCGTTAGGGTTAAACCGGTCTGCTTGCATAAAAAAATCTTCTTTCTCTGTCTTTTTTTTTCTTTATAAACATACCAAATATACCAATAAAACCCAATGATATATTTATCTTAAACGTCATGTTTCTCTGAAAATCCGGTCGTTGCGAAAGTTAGCTGTACATAAAATACTTTGTACGAGTATGGATCCTAATCACCAAACTATAATTCTGACATACACATGTATTAATAGCGGTACCTACAGATTGTGTTAGAATAACCATTTGGTTGACTTTGCTGAAATAGTTTATAACAGTAATAAATCGATGGAAACATTGATATGGGTTACTTACTTTATGTGTATTTTACAAATACATGGGCATACTTTCACTTACATTCATCATATATTAGATTATAATACCCTTGTTTTAAGTCTATTTAATTTTCAGGTAAAAATGGACATCTGCTGCATATGTAAAGAACCACTGTCAGACGGAAAATCGGTAGTTACAATACGGGAAAAAGGGGCGAGAAAAATGAATGAATTCAGCAACCTTAGAAAAGATTCATTAACTGTCAGTCCAGGTCAGACATTGCATCAGGATTGTCGACGAGAGTACACAAATCTAAAAGCTCCTAAAAGTAAATGGTGTTGCCATTGACCGCTTGGGTTGTTCGTTTTAGACTGACGGTTCGGCTCTCACTTACTTTATAAATAAGGTTATATTATCTTTTTGGTTAATGGTATGATACTTGAACATCTAAATTGTCCAAAAATGATTTCGGTCGCTCATCTTTAACAAGACATTTGAACTCTCTGGTAAAGTAAATACTTACCACATACTTACCACTATATTATACCGCACAGCAGGAGCAGTTCTGAATTTGAAATGAATACATGTCAACTCGTACCTTTGCCAACTCGTACCCTACCAACTCGTACCTTACCAACTCGTACCCTATCTAGAAATAATACATGATTAGTGGATAAACAAGGAATTAGGAGGAACTTTCTAAAATGTTCTAACTTTTGTATTTTGTGTGCATTTGTTTGTATTACTAAATTTAAACATTTGTTTCTATTTGTGAAAAATTATAATACCGCAAAACAATGTGCAAAGAACTACCACACCTATACTGCCTCATCATTNTTAATATATTTTTTTATTTACTTTCATTTCATTATTAATATTTTTATTTACTTTCATTGTCTAAATATTTCCTATAAATTACAGTCGTTATGTTTTGTTTTACTGAAACAGAAAGGGCGGAACAGGTGGCACACTTTGCTAATTACCATTGCACACTTTTAATAATCACATTAGGTAATGTGATTAACAATGTATAATGTGATTAACCATGTATGATTATGTTTATTACCTTCCAATTTATGTTGACACACTTCAATTATCTGTAGATATTGATAACTACATGTCTAATTCAATATCTTCCTATAAACGTTCAAATAAAATTTGAATTTAGATCTTTTTTTTATCATTGAACTGTACAACATTTTATGATAAGCAACATATGTATATCATTTTTATACAAGTAAATGTATTTTAGGAGTCCCTTGTTCCCAGTTCTAATAATTTCAAAAAGGAACTTATTTATTTGTATGTTGTTGGACTCGATATGAAAGTTATTTTTGTTAATCAAAAAGTTCTTTAAAATTATTGGGCTACTGTTAATTTCAGGCTAAACAACACTGCAGGAAAAAATGTATGATTGATCTTCTATAATTTTAATTTTTT